>CASHTH010002391.1:0-21911 GCA_030341885.1 Geodia barretti | reverse complement strand
GCTAAGAACAAAAAAGGTTTGGCAACACAGTCGGTCAGTAATAGGGGATGCAAAGAAACATTTCACATCTATAGCTAATACATATCAGTGTTTGTCAAGCTTTTCATTCTCACCTGTGTTTTGACTGTGAAAATTGTTCATTTATAGCATAACTGAATGAGGAAGAGGGTGGTATATTGTGACTGACCTCGATGCCAGCAGACGAAGTGAGGGGCTGAGCGGTCGACCCATTTTCTTGTTACGATTCGCATATCCTTCACTGGTCGATGTACTGCTGCTCGCAGAGCTCCGTACACTGGGAAGAACAGAGAGAGAGAGAGAGAGAGACAAGAAGTTTACAACACCCGGCTTTAACGATTCAGCTTACATTAGTGCAGTCTGTGAGATAGGAAACCTTCTCAAGGATGACAGTGAGAGTCTGGAGGAGGAGACAACGCGCGTAACGCAAACACACTACCACCTTGGTCTCTCTGAGAATGCTCCCCACATACTCACCCTCTTCCTAGAAGAGCCATAGCGTGCTCACACACCAACCAGGACTGAGGTCGAGCTTTCAACAAGAAAGGTCAAAGATCACCCCTGGTGCGCTTTAGTTGGAGTGTGCAGAGAAATGGCGAGTGCTTCGTTCTTTGCCTTTCGCTTCACTGCACGAAGATGTCTCCATATCTACCCTAGACCTGCAGGAGGTACAGGCCCTGGTAAGGATATGTGTGCAAGTTGCGTTGAAGCATAGATGAAGACGGACATACAAATAGGAACTTTATTTTCCCCTTCAGGGCGCACTCGGAACTTTATTGTACCGTCTTCCTCTGCCTGGTCTCAACTGCCAAGGAACTATGGCAAGTTTCTCTAGCTCGCTTGTACAGCAGTTGTACAATGCAACACTCCAGGTGGGCAGGATAATCTGGTGGTGTCCAAGTCTACACTGAATATCTCTCTGTCAGTTAGGAACTACTGTAAGTTGCCTTAGGACCCCCTTTATTGTGCATTCATTACAGCTTAGTGTTTTGGCTGGGACTTGCGGTGATTGCAGCTAGTGTTTTGCTGGTTGATGAATGGCCCCCTATGCATGTACATAGATTTGAGAGGAATTTGGTGCCAGTTCTGTCATACAAAACGAGCCACTTGAAGGATTTGACAAAGGTTCACTAGAGCGAGCTTAGGTATAACTTTTACCTTTTCTACCTTTTTGCCTATCGCTAAAGACTCTGACAGAACCGTATTCTGAATTACTCACCCTTACCCTATAGTTTTCAGAAATGAATGACAGTATAATTGGACTCTCTTTGCCATTATTATGCCAATGTGTGTGTGTGACAGCTACCAGTCCAGTGGTCCAGGCCTCAGTTGGGAGACACTGGTACATTGAGAGACTGGCGTCAGTGGGCCTGCTGGCCCTCATCCCAGCTGGTCTGGTCTACCCCAACCCGGCCGTCGACTATGGTCTAGCTCTCCTTGTTCCCCTTCATGGGCACTGGTCAGTGAGGTGGCGATGATAGTCCATGGTTGTATGTATGTGTATGTGATGGGTACTATGGCCAAGACTACACATGGATTGCACATAATTCAACCCTATATAATCAGACCGAAGTATCTTAGCATATACCTGGTTGTGAGTATTATATTGCCTTTGAGGTGCACTTTTTGTTGGATTTTGGATACAGCTAGAAAAGATTTAAAAAGACCAGTATCTGTGCCTTGAAATAATGGCGCTAGCTGTATATACTAGCAAGGGCCCTACATGCCTCCAAGCAATCACCACAAGTCCCAGCCATTGAACAAGTTCTCATTTCCTCTCTGCTGGATGTCACACGACACAGGGGTCTGATGGCAGTGGCCAAAGACTATACTCCAGAGATCCTGATGCCGGCGGCCAAGGGTCTCGTTTACATCCCCAGCATCGGGACCTTCGCTGGACTGATGTATCTCAACGTGAGGGACGTGGGGATATGTGGAGCAGTTCGGGCGGTGTGGTCTCTGTAGAGATGGTTCTCTGCCAGCACACTAACTGTATGAGGAACTGTAGTCCCTTTTTCGTGTCATGACTTTTAGCACCATCTCTGCTTCTCTCGTTCGTGTAGACAATAATACATGACGCTGTGAAACGCCAATTATTTGCTGCGTTAGGCCACGGAAATACACTCAATTTGTGCAATGAAAAATCATAATCACAAGCAAAGGTTTAAAATGGTATACATACGTACATCACTGATAAATAATGCCAGTGGAATAATGGACATAGAAATGTTAATAATGGTCTTATGCAATACAGTCCTAGCAGTCTATAAGACGGAGTCAGCCTGCATTTTTAGAGAAACACATAATTACACTGTAGGACAATGTGCGTGACAATATAATATAGCAATGCTCACAACCTTCATGAGCTCATCAGTGAGCTCCACATGGTTGGAGTTGTTTAGTTTAACCATTCCATGAAAACCAAAGTTTTTCCCTCAAAAGATCCTACACAGCGTGTAATAACGTACCCTTCTCCAGATGTAGTCATGGTAGGCACGTGAAGACGGTAGCTGTGAACAGACATCAGCTCCCTCCACCTTAATCCCCTCACTCCTGCTGTCTCTCTGGGTGCCCTGTGTCCTGGCACTAGTGGTGGTGTTAGTGGAGAGAGGGGGTTGTGTTTGCTTTAGCTGCTGTTTCGAGGAGACCTGCCCGAAGTCTTTGTGTGACGGTGGGAGAGGGGGGAGGTAGTGAGAGGGTTGGGAGAGCTGGGAAGAGGGGGAGGAGTGTCCTCCGGGAGCTTTGTGAGCACGGGGACAAGGAGATCAGTGACGGCTGAATATAGTGTTTGCTTGCTGTACGGAGGAAGAGAGAAGAAACACAGAGCAGAATACTTCAGTATGAAATGCACAATCATGCGTAGGACGTAGGACTGTAGCAGTGAAGGTCTTTTGAACAAGCATGAGGTCAAAGTGTGACTTTTGACTGATCACAGCAGCTTGTGTGGCTTTACCACCCATGCAGCACGCGCAAAGAACACTCCAACACTAAGGGTACACACATACCTCAGTATTGTATCTGTTCTGTGGTGAGTTTCTGATGACATCATGCCCATCACATGATCCCTGTAGTTCTCCAGTGGCACCCCAGGACCAGGAGTGACTACCTCTAATTCTCCATACTCACCGAGAGCCAAGGTTAGCTTAGCACCAGGCATCTCCAGCGCAGACAAATCCAGACAACTGGCGATCAAACCTTCCAAAACAGGACCACTGCAGACCGGGCCGTACAGAGCCAACGTGTGGTGCCGTAGAGCTGACCACTGTGTCTGCTAGTAGTTGGTCGCGGTCTTGTGCGGAGGTAGGGAGGAGGGAGAGGGAGGAGGTGAAGAGGGGGAAGGGTGGAGTAGGTCTCCCGGACTGTTGGCAGTAGTGACGAAGGGAGCAGTGGAGGAGGGAGAGGTGAAAGAGGAGAGGGTGGGAGGAGGGAGAGAGCTGGGAGGTGGGGGAAGAGGGGAGGTGGGGGAAGGATGTGAGGAGGTAAAGGAGGTCCAGGAGGATTCTGTTGGGTCCCAGGAGAGGGGTGGAGATTTGTGGTATGGAGCCTGAGGGAGGTGATGGGATGGCAAGGTGTGAGAGTCTGGTCACCCGACAGGATCTGGAGAGCATTGCGAGTGCAGGAGAGTCAGCTTCCACTACTGCCACCACCACACCACATCACTGTGAATGATATGCGATATCACATTTACATACGTCACTCGGGGTTAAAACAGTATGTGCTAGAAAATAATAATATATAGCAAAGATGACTTGTGCCAAACAATCTGCAATACCTACAATGGGTTATACGTGTGTGTGAATATGTAACTGTCTCTCTCCCTATGATCCCACCTCTAGCACAAAAGCGCTGCATTTTTGCGGTGGCCAGAGGGAGCCATTTGGTGTGGCAGTGTCCCAGCCCAGTCACCAACAGAGTGGCGGCTGTCGCGGACACATCTTCCTTCAGACAGAGACAGTTTCCCTCCATGTCTGTTGCTGTGGCAACGTCCATCACTCTCACTTGCTTTTCCTGGAGTTGGGAGAGACAGGGAGGGGGAGAGTTCAATGTGTGGTTTCTGTCAGATATTGTTCAGTCCAGACTTAAAGCAATGAGGGTCAGATATTGTTCAGTCCAGACTTAAAAGGAATGAGGGTGTCAAAAATTTTGCTATTTTTGTAAGAACATCAGTGCAAGAAGAGACAAGCAAACCCATGTCTAATCTTTTAACTATACGGGAATATTAATGTTGTTTCTGCACCTCTTCCTATCTTCCTATATATCCAAACCCATTACTTGCCTCCTAACCCCTGGTACAAGGAATGAGCGTGTCAACGATTTTGCGTTTTTTGTAGGACATCAGTGCAAGAAGAGAATGGCTACTATCATTGGAGTATGGAATAGTAAGTATACTTGCTTTCTGCACCTCTTTCTATCGAGCTAAACAATCTTCCTTGCCTCAAACCTCATAAGGAATGAGGGTGTCAACGATATAGCAAAAATGCATTGCAAATCCAGTGACGCAACAACTTACTCCACTGATTCTCTGCAGCTCGTCCTGCAGGAGAAGCATGTTCAGTTCAGACTCAAGTTCGTCTTCATCATTCACCAATACCAGGGGCTTCCCCCTGTCACCCCCCTCCGGAGCCGATATCAGCTCGGAGAGTGGGCGTGGTCTCATGGAGTCAGTCAGTCTGGCCGTGGCTTCACCGATCACCTCCAAAGCTGCCGGCCGGTGTAGCAGTGTGAGCATTACCAGATCGTCCAGTGTTTCAGGACCGCGTCGGTCCTTCCTCCAGGGAAACTCGGAGATCCTGCGTCCGCCTCCCTGCTGGATCCCTGCCCAGAATTCCCTGTCGGAGCCGCTGTGTGTGCGCTGGGTGCGACGTGGCGGCTGAAGTACGACGGGGAGAACGGAGCCACGTGGAGAAGAGATCCAGAGGTCGCGGGGGATGGAGGCCGGGGAGGATGGGAGAGAGGAGACTTCGTCCTCTGCAAGGTAGCCCTCCCTCCCCTCCACCAAGAAGGAGAGCTGCTCGAGGAAGAGGGAGGGAGGGGTGTGGGAGGGATGGTGGCAAGGATGGACAGGGCACAGCAAAGGACCAGACACTGGGAGGGTTTCAGTACACTGCGAGGTGAAACATATTTTGAGTGAAGCTAGCACACTGACATCCACAATAATTTGTGGGTCTGAACAGCATTAACGAGTTAACATTTGAACATTATACGGTACACCATGATATAGTGCATAAATGTCCATAATTTTGAAATAAATTTGCGCGGTCAAAGATTTTTTTATCGGGCCAGCACTTTCTCGTATAGAGGGGCCCTTGCTCGCCAATGCGTGCAAGGTTTAATACCTCAGATTCTGCATGTTTTGTTCAATATACCAAACCATAAAGAACACACCTAACAAACACCCCCAAGTTCTTCTCGTCGCCTCATCACCTGTTCTTTTCATCAGCTATTTGTGCATTACCTGTACATATCGCTTCAGATTTTGTTAGTAGAAAGACTGACCAGGCCATGTCTTTCACGGCTGCCAACATCAGTTCCTGGAGAACGCCTCGGCTCTCCACTCTCCTTCTCTCTCCTCTCTCTCCTCTCTCTCCTCCCTCTCGGCCTCAGAGACAGCAGCAGCTGTGCCCAGTACCTCGGCCGTGGCCTGAAGAGCACTGGCTAGACCTCCCACAACCTCCGTCTCTCCGTCTGTCTCCTCCGACCCTCTCAGAGCAGTCGAGAGGTGGTGCCGGAAGAGAGAGAGGGAGACGACTGGTGTCTGGTGAGGGGAACACTGACGGAGGAGGTCGAGGACGAGCGAAGATGTGTGGGCAAGGGAAGTCAGGTGAGACTTGGCAGCTGTGTAGCCATCCAGCTTGGCTTTGAGGGTTGCATACGCCTCTTCAGCCTGTGTGGAGAAATGACACATTTGACAGTTTCAATGCAGGTGAATCTGAACGCAATAGACTATGGTATTTAGCATGATGTGCCATAAAAATGACTGAACAGACCAAGTGTCATGGACTGAACTTAATCTTCTGAAACACAAGACCATTGAATTCCCTAAAATGTGCAAGTTTCAATCGATCATCATTATGTTATGGCAAATAATACTGACTGGAAATCCCAGCCACACATCTGTACAACAATCACTGCATCTTGTTTGTAGCACAAGAGTACACTCACTACTAGCAGTAAAGCTGACCTGTTTGCAGTTCTCGATGGTGGAGGCAACTCTCTGTGTTAGGCTGCAGCAGTCGTCGTGACAGGAGTTACACAGCAGAGAGGGGAGCCTTCCCTTTAGCTCTTCTACCTTCTGCTCCACCTTCACCAGCTCACACACCATCTAACCATCACACGTACAGTACGTATGACACAGGAACTACTGAAACTTGAAACTGTTGAACATGTAGAAAGAACTAGCTCTCTCGAAAGGCATATTCCAAAGTAGAGTTTTCCCGGTAGATCACTCAATTGTAAGCCATCACGAGTAAAACCTTTTCTTATATACAATAATGGCTTACATGAGTGATCTACCGTTTTTCCAGTGATACAGTTGTGGGAATACAGAGGGCCCTATTTGGTGAATAACTATTATGCATAGCTATGGTTTTGGATTTGAATTTTTCGTCAGGGAGAGTAACTGTGTATGCTTCAAGCGACACAACTGTTGTGTGGGAGGAGACCTTATCAAACTGGTCAGGTGAGGAGTCGGTGACATGGCAGGCTGTCTTGAACAGGAGCTCCCTGGCCCAGGGCTGGCCGAGAGAGAAGTCCAGGGGGCAGGTGATGCAGGTGAGGGTTGGCGGGAAGGAGGAGAGGGGGAGTGCGGTGGTGAGGAAGAGCGAGAACCCTGGGTTGGCCAGGATCTTCCGGCCACAGAACTGAAACGGGTTTTGCTCTGTCGGGGGACACGTGGGACATTCTGAAGGAGTACTTGGGTTTTTGCATGCTATCTGTCTACGAGTGTACTACTCTACCACATGCATGTAAATCAGATATTTATGTGTACCAAGGGGGGAAGATACCGTGGATCAGTAGGTTCGTACGTTTCCTAGTTTTTATGCTATATTTCGGTGATATTAAAGGCTCTTACAGATTGAGGCAAAAAGTACACTATAGTCAATGCTGTGTATACAAAAACTGATGCAAGTCCTGATTTCCACTTGATGTGTTCACATACATACATATGTAAGGACTCTCGTTATTACCAGATTTGCTCCAGGAATGGATTATTTCCAGGAGCGGTTGTAGGGAGGGGTCAATGGGTGTGGCCACTCCCTCCACTAGCAGTGGGTCTCCACACAGCAGTGCCTGCTCTATGGCCAAGTAGAACTTGAAATCTCTGCAAACATGAGTATATAAATTGGGATATGTTTATGCTGTCCTAATACCATAATGTTTGACTTGACTACTTTTAACACCACTAAAACATACTCACAGCTAGAATAAAGTATCAAAGTATCATTGTACCAACTTTTAATGCCCACAGGAGATGACTTCTTTATCAAGGCATGGGACAAATTAATATTTCCTTGTCATAAAGAGGTATTAGCCTCTTAGCCAGAGATTCACTAAGGCCAACCTTTCCCTGTAGTCGACCACCACCAGTTCTTCACCCTTCCAGCTCCTCAGCCAGCAGCTCAAAAAGTCCTCTGGGTCGTGTATGAGCAGGGCGCGTCGCCAGCTGAGGGCAGCCAGGCTCATGTAGAGCACTGCTGGGAAACTGTGGCCCTTCTCCAGCCACTGTGTCCTGAAGGAGGGGGAGGAGACGCGAGAGAGGACGCCCCGACAGAGGGCAGGGTACGAGGAGGAGAAGCCAGAGGTTTGTGGTTGACAGAAGGAGCCCACGACTGTCGGTGGTTGCTGGCCACCACATGCAACGGGCACCCCTCTCTCCCTCAGTAGTGGTAGGAGGAGAGTGTGGAGGGTGTACAGTTGGGTGTGCGGTGGGAGGGAGGCCAGGTAGACTGGAATACAGGCTGATATTGCCAGAGGGCCAAGCTCCTGAGTCAGTGCATTGTCAGCCGTGTTCAGCTGCTCTCTCCATTTGTCATAGTCCCCAGCTAGTATCTGTAGGAAAGGTCTCAATTCCAACAGAGTGAGAGAGATATAGTAGAGTCTCACCCCTACAAAGTCCTGAATCTCTCTGAGTTGTTTCTTCATCTGTTGCACAGTGTCTCTCTCAAGGCTGCACTGCACGGCTGCACTCTCGAGTCCCTCACTCAATCCTTGCACACGCTTCCCCAGCACCTGCACACAGTACATTATATGACATAGGTGTCATAATAATGATACAAAGTCGATTAGCTCACAAAATGCATGCATGACCCAAGCCTCACTGTGCATCGCATTCTGCAGAATTAATATCTTGTGTAGTTTTGTATATACCACTGTATCGCACCCACACTAGCAGCGAGAGTAGTGCACTGTGAGGTTCACACTCACAGTGAGAGTTCTTACATTCATCTTGTCCTCGTGCTGTCGCAGTTTGTCTTCACACTCGGCCAGCGACGAGCTCATGGCTGCCATCTTCTCCTCCAGTGGTCTCACGCGAGTCTCCAGCAGTGAGTGGAGCTTCACCACTCCCTGGGCCCACTCCAGGAGCTGCATCGCCGCCAGTCCTCCCGGATAGCTCCCCAGCTCATCCACTGACGGGGCAACCCGGTTGATAATCGGTTCGACCGACTTCAGAATGGTCACAGAGTCGCTCTCCGACTGGCTCTTCGCAAGGAGTAGCTCCTGGAAGCGGTCGATGTTGGCCATGAGTCGCTTGGCCCCCTTGGTCCAGGAGAGATCGGCACTGGGGGACTTGACGATGGAGATGACGGCTGACATGAGGTCCTCGATGAGCTGCTGGGGTCGCTGCTGGGCCCGCAGCTCCGTGAGAGAGGAGTGGTTGATGTTCACCACCTGTCGCTTGAGGTGGAGGACCAGGGAGAGTTTCTCCTCCCCTGCCATCTGGAGACCCAGTTCATACTGCGGGATCACCTGCGACCATAGTGTGTTGGGAACTGTAACTAGGTCCTTTGTATACATGCAAGCAATGTTCGTGATAAGAATGCAACTTGTCCATATGTAAGCCTGTGCAGTCATAATAAACGGAAGGTCATTTGCAAACGGTCTTCGCTATAAGTAGTTGCTTTGCTGACCAAAATACTCACAATCGGTGGTGATTACGCCTAACCATCCCATTTGCCATACAGTGCGACCATTATTGTGAGCCTATATAATTATTTCAGTAAACAAAGACAGTTAATTGTAGCAGATTGTGTACCTTCAGATCTTACAAAAAGTGCAACAGACCATAATGTAACACAACAGACTATCTCATAACTGTTTAGAGTGGACCTTTCTGAGGTCAGAGACCCTGTGTCTCTGTCTGGCCACCAGTCGACTCTGCTCCTCAGAGATGGCGGTGTCCTGCCCCAGCTGGACCAGGACCTTCCTGTATGCCTCGTCCCTCTCCTCCAAGACCCTCTCCTCCCTCACCAGTTTCTCCTCCACCTCCCCTCCCTTCTCTCGGGCCTTCTCCACGCACTCCATGGCCTGCCGCAGTCGCCCCGTCTGCTCCTCCTGGAGATTGTGGCTCTCCTGTAGCTTCTCAACAAACCTAGATATTATGTGGTGTCGTGGAGGCTACAGTAATGCTTGCTTGCTAACAAAGCAAGTCTGCCTAATCTTTGATGGTGGAAACACTTTTTAGACGCTTATTCCAGATCTACGAGCAGTAGAAAGCCGGCGCCCCAGAACGCAGCAAGGGCGCTACCCCCAGGGCACAAGGCTTTCTACTTGCACGGTAGTTACCATGGAATCAGCGTCTAAAGAAAGAGAGACCCACCAGTTCACAAGGTACTGGAAGGTGGAGTTGTACGCTGGGAGGAGTCCCTGCCTGGCCCTCAGCTGGAGGTGGATGGCTGCCAGCATGTGAGCACAGCTCTCCCGCAGGGACGGTGGCAGAACAGATATAGCTGCAGAGACAAACACACGATGATGTATTACCCACCTATTGTTCTCTTATGTATTCATTCGTATGCCATCTAGTGCGCTGCTAAATGTATGTATGTAAGGTCCTATGGTGTAATGGTTAGCACCTGGGACTCTGAATCCCAAGATCCGAGTTCAAATCTCGGTAGGACCTTCTTTTTCTCCTACTAGTTTGTGGGACGCCTCCACCTCAGTATTTTTTTCTTACTCGCTGTTGCCATTTATGACAGAGCTCAACAGTAGTGAAAGATTGTTCGCTGCCGTAATGTTGTTTAAGTAGTTCATGGGGCAAAACCATTTCCAGGAGGAAGCGAATTGCCCTGCTTCCCCCTGCTAAAAGTACTAAAGGGGAGTTTGCTTCTGGGAGCAAGACCATTCCAAAGAGGCAGCAATTCCCCCACCTCCCACCCCCCCACCCCAACCTGACCATTGAGGTGGTGGAGAGCCACGTCCACCAAATCTCTCTGTGTCCACGGCTGGTGGTAGTGAATGTTGACTCGACTCAAGAACTCCATCCAGTGGACGTCCAACGGTGTGTCTCCCTGTGGTCTCAGGTCTGGAGTTGCCAGCACAATCCTCAGGTTCTGCCTCACTCGACTGCGGGTTTATAGAATGGATCACAATCGTGCATATATTGTATCCACCTCTCAAAACAGTGTGTTTTTGATGAAGTGGGTAAACATGTGCAGCATTTCAACCTACAATACATCATGAAGTAGGAAAGCATGTCAGGGACAAAGTGTAGGCTTGAGAGTGCGAACTGTGATAGAGAAGCTCATATTTGGCATTGTCGCCATTTTCCTGTATTCTTGTCCTGCTTTTATGCCTTCACATGGTACCACAAAAGATACCATTACACTACTCTATGCATTGTCCCAATGTCCAAGTCAGAGATTCTACAAGCACCTCGTGCAGTTACATACAATTATGTAGATCTGACAAGTCTCTGTGGTGTGTGCTCCTTCCAAGAGTCCGGAGTGAGAGTCTTGGCTCACCTGAGGAAGAACTGCCAGGCAGTAGTAGGAGAGAAGGCAATGCCAGCTCTGGTGACACTGGAGCGGACTGCACTGATGATGCGGGTCCTCTCCTCGCGAGGGAAGAGGTGGGTGATGTGCCCATTGCAGACTGCCTTGTGGAGGAGACCCAGGAATGAGACGTGGAGCATTTCGACACTCGTCACCAGCAGCAGCATCTGCTGGTTCTGCACAGGGACAACACACAAAGAAAGTACACTGAAACCTCTGTTGTTAAAAGGTTCTTCTATTCAGAGCAGTCCCTTGTTCGGTAATATAACACACTGGGGCAGAACCCAGTGTCCAATATGACATCTATTCGGAGGGTCCGTCTTAGAGGTCACACTGTAGTTTAATTCGTAATCATGCAAGCAAGGATATGCATAGCACTGCTGTAGATAAATATGCAGTTCTTAATAAGCTGCTATGTAGTTACCTTTACTCCTGCCTCAGTGCACAGAGTGCAGAGGTTGTGTCTGAGGCTCTCCTCATTGTAACTGGCAGGAGACATGCCAAACGGGGAACAGGAGGTGGCGAGGAGGGAGGAAGAGAAGTAGAGAGAGGGTCGAACCACGGTATAGCCACAGTGAGCAGCAGCAAGCTGCACCAGGGGGTCTGGGTGGGCGTGGCCAATGAGGACCACGTGACTCAGGTCAAACGGCGATCTTATCAGTTGGCAGAGTCGATTTATCTCCTCCAGTACAGTCTGTATAATATGGGAAGGAACATACCGTGTGTGCCAAATTTTCGAGGCATAGTACGAATCAACAGTTGAGTACATTTTTGTGAGTACAGTTTAAAAGAAGGAATGAAGTGAAGAGACAAGGGGAAAATGAAGTTTGCAAAGCCTTATGCACTAATGCCATCGTGGACTACCATAAATCATTATGTACGTTAGACAACTTGCACCTATCGCGTAACCATAACCATACATCATAGAGGTTGATGTGTAGTCCTGGATGGTGGGTCAACTGCTGCTGTAACTGTCTGCACAGATTCTCCCTCTGGGAGCAGGTCAACTGGTGGGAGCCAGGCTGGAGCAGTTCGGGAAGCTGGGGAGGGAGGGAGGGAAGGGTAGGGGAGAGGAAGGTAAAGAAGAGAGAGAAAAAAGGGGAGGAAGAACAAAGTAGAAGAGAGGGAGCAGATTAAAGGGAAATGGAGTTGGAAAGAAGAAACAAGAAGAGCACCAGTACTGACCAGGTCACTCTGACAGAAGTGTTTGCGGAGAGCATGGGAGACGACCTCCTGGTACCTCTCTCTGTCCACCTTGCTGGAGAGAGCTCCGCTGTAGGTCCACCAGCTCTCCCGCTGCCAGGCCTGGACCAGACCTCGGGCGCTCACCTCTTTCTCCTCAATGCACCACCGACACAGCTGCCTGCGATGTGGCAAAAGGTGTGGTAGCTATAATATTATGAGAGATTGTTGACACTTGGAAAACACTGATGACAGAGTGTGATTTGGTTGCAGGCTCACACAGAGTTTTCAAATAGCAAAAAAGAACAAGAAGAAGAAACAATTCAACACTACCCTCATTGGAAATAACATTGCAAGAACAGCATAATCCACACTAGTGGACAAATGACTCTTTGCAATGAAATGCCTGTTCTAAACGTAGACAGAGCATGACATGATTGGGCCTTACCGGAAGATTCCAGCGATGTGTCGTAGGTTAAAGAGGTAGTGCTGTCGTCTGGGGGAGGGGAGGAAGAGGGGAGAGAGTCGGCTGTGGACCTGAACTGCCAGCTGCACCAGCCTCTCCCCCACCTCACCCACTCCAGCTCCTGCCCCCGAGGTTGGAGAGAGATGGGGGGAGAGGATCGTTGAAAAGATGGTCTCCAGTTCTGAAGAGCTGAAAAGCAGTTGCACCACGTCATGTGTACATAAGCACATATCACCCAATGTATTTATGTATATAAGCACAATCGCCTTTTGTCCGCTGTATAGCATGTTACTCAAAGAGTAGCTGCATGGCTGAAGCTTGCTTCAGTGTTAAAAGGACTGTATCAGTATACATTGGGCTAACGTTAGTAAAGGTGGCAATAGGCCCGGTATAATATCTGTTTTAGTAACAGCTTCTGTATTTAGCCCTTATACCAGTCAATACTCAGCACAATTACTGATGTGACGAAAGCGACTCACTCATATCCGTCCCAGTGGAGCACGGTGAAGTGTCTGGCCAATCGGAGGTCCAGGCGGCGCTCCCCTACAACGGAGGAGGCGGTGCACACGTAGCTGGTGTTGGCCACGTGGTGCCAACGCTGACTCTCGCAAGCCCCGCCCTCCCACACTCCACCTGTGGTCAGGTGGCACCTCACCATCTCCCCCAGACTCCCGGCAGGGGCCGAGTTGTGGAGGTCGTCCAGGAAGCAGACCAATCTCCTGTTCCCACTGCCCTGAGGGGCAAAGTTCCGACCCCACTTCCACTCCAACTGCTCCTTGAGACATGACCAGAACGACTGTCCAGTTGTGAACTGGAGCGGGGGAAATGTCACGTGGACATGCAACAGTAGTTTTACAGAAGTACATAGTGGGAAGTTGAGGAAAACGTTAGCAAATTTTCGAGATACGAATTGTGGGGTGGAACCAAGCTAAACCGTGAAATATTGCGAGGTTTAAGCAAGCAGCTTTTGCAACAATCTCTATTCAATGTAGGTACGATCATACACATTACAGTTAGTAGCTGGCTTTGCAGTACTGTATGTGTACCTGGCTTGCATAGTAGTGCTGAAGAGTCACATCATTACTTGTGGTCTTGGAGAGGATCTGCTGTAAAAGAACCGTCTTTCCGCTACCCAGAGCTCCAACTAATAACACGGGGCTCCCCTGGCTAACGAGCCTTTGAGCAACGTGCGCTACAGCATCGGCTCTACTGGTAGAGACGAAGGGAGCCGGGGAGTCAGCCTTGAAGCCAGGGGAAGGAGAGGAGGACAAGGCCAGGTGCGTGGAGAAACACGGGACAAAGCCAGGGGTCCCGGGATCGGGGCAGTAGTCCCAGATGAGTCCCGGGACAGGATGAGTGAGGCCCAGGTCGGCGAATGAGTGTCTCCACCAATAGTCGAAGATTAGTTTGTTGGTGTGTGAGAGGTGGCCACCCATGGACCAGATGAGGGAGTAGGCCAGGTGAGGTAGCAGCTCTTCTGGTCCTGGCGTAGTAGAGCACCCAGAGAGGGAAACCTGTGAGAATATTCACACCAGTTTCACATTATTGGTGAGCAAAGTCACGTATACATGTCTACATACCGTATAGTGAGAAATTTTCCTCGAAAATTACATAGCTACTTCTAACATATGACATCAATCTCAGTGTGAGCTTGTAATCTGTATAACAGTCGTATGCATGGGGCTCTAAGACAGTAGTGCAGACCTCCAGTATTGTACAGCAGGTGGTCACGAGGTGCACAGGATGTAGCCTCAGGTCCTGTGGAAACAGTTTCTCAACTGTGTTCCTCCACTGAGAGAGCTGGTCGACACCTCTGTGGACCGGGTCTCTCTCCCGAGCAGGACTGGAGCCAGGAACTCAAGACAGGGAGGAAGAAGACGCTGCAGATGTGGCTCCAGATCGGAGGCTCTCTCTCGAGGCTGGGTCAAGAGCCAGCGGGACACTGGGTCCCACCACGACACCGTGGACGGAGAGAGACAGAGACGAGGGAGACTGGCTGAGGCTCGTGGAGTGAGGGAGTCCAGACAGGTCAGCTGCAATGACACACAGTTTACACTATAACCACTACATCATTAGTGAAGATCATTGTACTGTGTGTTACGTACATGCTAATGTATTTAACTACAGATCAAGCAGCGAACTACCTATGTAGAATAATCGTGAAACTGTAGTAGTACTCATAACCATGACTCTCTTCGGTACCCGCACTCACGCATGCGGGGGCCGGAGAGAGAGGGTCTGTGGGCTAGACTAACCCATGACAAACCTCTAGTATGAATCTGTAGCTGGAGTCAATGGGTATGCCCCTCCCGTTACTGAGTTTGATGAGTCTATCGGAGTCATTGAGTGTCAGCAGTGTCTCCAGTTTGTGTGGTGAGAGTGGGCCATCCAGTATCACCCACTTTGCTCCACTACCTCCCTCTCCCCCTTGCCCTCCCACCCCTCCCCCACCTCTCCCCTCCTCCCTGGACCTGGTGACTAGCTGTGGCAGCAAACCTTCCTGCCATCTCCTGCAAGTTGGAACAACAACACAACGTAGCAAAGTTGAAGTTCCTGAATGTGAAACACGCTTCAGTGTGTGACTGTTCTTCATGCAGCTTTTTGCTGTAGGTAAAGCACCATTCCCTTTGCAAGCGCCATGTATTGAACGAAAGAGCACCTAGGCCCCCTCGTAGCCTGCAGTGCCAAGATAGCTGCATACAGACAACCACACACAGACAAACCAAGTACTGTAATGAATGCACCGACGGTTAAAATTATGGCATCAACGCTAGCCGGACACATTGCACATAAAACTAGACACCTTACGTCTTCCAGTAAATGTACACACACATATGCACACGTATTTCTGTATACAGCAGAAGTGCAGGCAGTACTTACTCTTCCAATTCCTGTCCAAAGAGCTGTCCTTCGTCCAGAGCTCCCGGGAATATCCACGAGAGAGTTAGTCCTGCCCCCTGACCCCTGAGGGTGTCGGCTGCGACCTTTATGACCGTGGACTTGCCACTGCAGACTCCGCCAACTACGGCCACCACCATGTGGCTCCGTGTCAGACTCAGCAGCTACGGAGGTCCAATTAGAGAGAGAGTGGAAGAGATCTATGACAGCAATGTTATATTTTCCTGAACTTCTTAGGTTTCATGAAATCAATTTTCATGGTTTTAATATGCTACGTACATAAGCCAGCTGACCACATTCGCAAAACCTTCTGCGTTTCACACTTGGTCAAGCAAACCATATGTTGCATGCTCTATCTCTGCATGAAACTATTGCACGACAACAGATTGTGAGTACATGTACATATCATACATATGTACCTGAGAGACGGCGAGTTGGAGTGAAGGTGAGGGTACAAGGTTGTCCAGTAGACAGGCCTGGACAATTTGTTCCTCCTGTGATGTCATCACTAGAGGGTTACATCGATCGTCAGTCAACTTTAGTAGTTTATACGTATGTATGTACCCTACTTCACAGGACCTCGCGATGTAAGGTGTCTGTCTGGTGCCATGAAGTTGCGTGACATTTCGCGATGTTGCTATATCATCTACATCTTCCTTGTTAACATCATGCAAGATTTGATGCAAACTTACACCATAGAATGCCTGCCGGCAACTCCGCTTCAGAGGCTCCAGCAACATTGTTAGCCAAGATCACAATCGCTCTTATATATCCACGTGTCAGTATTTCAATCATGCCAGCATACATGTTCCATCAACAATGTCAACACAGCTACACATACATGAGACAATTTTTTTCCTAGAAAAAAGAGCTGGTCTAGGAGGAATTTGAACCCACGACACTGCACTCGGATCTCCAGGCGAGCACTCTAGCAGCTGAGCTACCAGGGCAACTCAGCAGGCAGGAGTTATAATGTACAACACAATCCATCACAAGATGTATTTGCATATCCACGAAACGCACATAAACTGGTGCAAACCTTCGCTGGGTGCCTTCATGTCTTCCCTCACGACCATCATGGCACTGGCGGCTCTGGACTCACGGGCAGAGTTCCCCGCCTCCTCTCTGTCCTGGTCCGCTCGGCCAGCCAGCTCCTCTCGCTGCCCTCTCTCGTGGGCCAGCAGCTCGGGGACGTTGCAGCCGGGGAAGAGGTCCGAGAGGAGGAGGAGGAAGGTGTCGAGAGAGGCGGTGTCTTGAAACTGGGGGAGGAGGTGGTCTTTGAGTGATAGGAGGAGACAGAGCTCCTCCAGTGATCCCCGGACCAGAGCTGGCTCCTGTGTCTGTAGGCAACAGAGAGGCAACACACACACACATACATACGTGATAAACATCAGGGTAAACCTACTGTTCCCTCATGAGTATAATGCCCTTGCACGACAATCAGCACAGTTAGCCATTCATAATACTGTGGCACCGGAGAAGTTTACTGAGTTGCTGTAGCTGCTACTGTGTGCTAGTCTGGTCTACTGAAAATATTTTTGCACAGTACGTAACACGTAACCCTCATTTTACTGTAACTACATGTTAGTTGTAACTACTTGTTACAGTGTGCTTGCCTGGTCTACTGTTGAAGCTCTGAGCTTCAAAGAGGCCCTGGCTCCCTCTGATACATCAGAGAGAACCAGGCTCCGGTCCCCCAGTGGCCCTCCTCCTCCTCCTCCTCCCCCTGACCACTGCAGTACTCCCAATCTCTCAAACTCTGCCATGTACCGCCGACCACTCGACACCACGGCCTCGAGTACACCCAGCCCCAGAGGAATCACAGACAGAACAGACCCAGTGTCTCTGGCGATCCTTACAGTTTTATTCTCTCCCTCTCCGTCGACCAATGCTTTATTGTTGAAGAGTTCTTCGGCTGCCGTTAGGAGAGTATCGAGGGTGTGGGTGAGGCGGCGATGATTGTGGAACTGGTGAGCCAGTAGGAAAGCTTCGACCAGTATTCTCTGCTCTGGTCGGGTGACAGAGAAGGTGGCAAAGACACGACGGAGTTCTGGTGAGAGTTTGGCAGTGGTGGTGGACGGAGAGAAGGTTGTTCCGAAACAGACGCCGGGGGTGACACCAGGAGGGAGGGAGAGAGGTTGGGCTCCCAGCCAGGGGAGGGAGGAGGCCCCTGTCCGCCTGGCCAGCTGGAGCTGTGGGAGGAGTACCGACACAGTGTGGAGGGCTGCCAGGGAGAGAGAGTCGACTGACTGGAGCAGCAGCCAGCAACCTGGTGTAAGAGATCATCATTATTTTGTGGGTCTAAAACTAAGGTTCGGTATAGCGCATGTTGTACTGAAGCAATGGAATGTTGGAATAGCACCAAAGTCTACTTTATAATGCTGATTACACGCAAAGGGCAATGTCAATACTGTAAAAAGGCTGCATTTTGGTGTCATAACTATTCTGTTGCACACACTTTACCTATACGCTCTACCATTTGTATGAATACGGCAAACATTGTGAATTACATGTATGCTATATATAGTGAAGGGCTGCATCTCACCAGTGAGGGCAGTTCCCCGTAGACAGTTGATGAGAGTACAGGAGGAAGTGTGGGGAGTGCAGTGAAGGGAGAAGAGAGGTTGGCCAGTCATGGCTGCCAGCTCTGCGACCACACTGCTCTTCCCACTGGCCTGTGACAGGTTAACAAGCCTGAATACAGCGGGTGACATTATGACGCAGCACACTGTAGCTATAAGGTGTTATACTTGTAGATGAAAACTTTCAAACAAGGACAAATGAGTCACGGAGAGTTAAATATGTCTACGAATTGGCCAGCCTTTTGACAAAGGGAGTTGACTCTCAAACCTTGAAATCTCCCATGACAAAATGTAACAGAAGGCAAGTAACAACTGGTGTGTATGAAAGGTGTACTATGTGTACCTCGGGTCCAGTGAGGAGAGAGTGGTGTCCCTGGTGGACACCTCTCAACAGGAACACCAGAGCCCTCTCAGTGGCTGGTGTCAGCACAAGGCGACTCCCTCCACCGACATAGTGGTACCTGTATGACATCCGTGCCCCGAGCGTGGTCAGGTGACACACCTCCTCGTTAGTACCGGCACTGTCTTCTGACCACACCCAGCGGAGTCGCCCATCTTGGAGGAAGTTGGTACCACTCTCTTGTCCGGCCATCTGTTGCAGGTACTGCACCCCTCGCTGGAGGGCAGAGCTGAGGACAAGGACGATGCTCCTCAACCGATTAGCCTGCTCTCTTGTCACTGGGCTCTCTTGATGTCCTTCCAGAACATTCACCTGCCCTGGTTCACCCTCAGACTCCACATTCTGGCCCTGCTCGGGAAACACCTGCAGCATCCTCACTGCCTTGGTCACGAGCTCTTGCATCTCCTCACACAAGGCCTCCAGTGAAATCCCCTCTGCGGCTGTCTGGAGGGAAGTTTCAAGAGCCACATCGAGGCTGATTTGCGTGGTGAGGAGAATGATCTGAGTGGAGTGTCCTGAGCACCAGAGGGAAGGGAGGAGAGAGAGAGGAGAGGAGGAGGAGGAGGAGGAAGTGGGGAGGGTGTGAGAGGCCATGGCGGAGGAGAGCTGGGAGCGAAGTGTCGAACGAATTGAGGAGAAGAGAGAGGTGATGACACTCTCCATAGTCCCGGAACAGGCAACACTCTGCACGAAGAGGAGTATAGTGTAAAATGTATTCTATCCTCTCTAACTAAGTTGAGGAGCACAAATGTAGTCGGAAAGGCAATTACGCGTACTATTGTAAACCACTCAATAGTGATGAGAATATGCATATTAGGTGTGTCAGCCTTTTCTCTTTCCCCTATCTTGCTTCAGCCTTTCATTTCCCCCCCTATCACACTCCAGCCTTTCATATGTTGCTGATCCAGACTTCTTCCCATCTCTCGCCACATGGTTATTTTCAGGGAAAATGGGGAATTTGGCCAAGTTTGCGTCCCGAATATTCCAACATACACACCCACTCCTTTAAATGGTACGCTGGCGTACCTGTTGAAGTTCCAGTCTTTCACCTAGGTGACCGATGACACCAGTGATCCTCGGGAGGTGGGGAGTGGAAGGGGAGGAGGGGGAAAGTGGGAGGGTGGGGGGGAGGGTTGTGGGTGTAGAGGAGGCCACTGGCATGGGGCAGCAGTTTGTGGATAAGGGAACTGAGCTGTTCCACATGTGAGCCTGTGCCAACAGACAATGAAAGAGATGGCAATTTCATTCACAGTCAAAATTGGTTCTCTAGGCTTAAATCAAACACAAAGGCAAGAAATAACATGGCTGTAACAAGTGGCGGATCCATAAATTTTCAATAGAGGGGTGTAGAAACTATAGAAAATTAAGGCACGATGTGATTGCCACACGCTAGCCCTGGCATAAGAACAGCCTACCACTTTAACTAGCATGAAAATAGTGGCAAGTTGGGCTACATATTCATATCTAGTGTGCAGCCCAGCCCCTCTGCTGTAAGGCTATGTAGGCACTGACCACAGCAGACAAACTTGAGCACATCGTCAAGAGGAATGAAGTGAAACCAGTGGCACTTGTCTCTTTGGCCTTTGGCGTAGCCTACGAGAGCAGCTCGACACTGCAGTAGACTTGTCTGCAGCTTCTCCAGCTGACACAGCAGTCCTTAACACATACGTAGATAACAAGGCACATATATATTGTAATGCTGCCAATTATTACTCCTGCCTAAAATGGACAAGTATAGGTACAGGTAGAGACACTGACTAAGTGTCAATTGTACACTACTTGAGGGACAGTGCTAAGGCTGCCTCTTGATTACCTTCCTTGAGGCAGACGGTCATGACGGAGGGGTTGGCTGTGGCTGACTGTATCAGGTCTCTCCAGTCCTTGTCCACAGAGGAGAAGGTGAAGGACTGGGCAGGCAGGTGTGTCTGCACCTCACTACTCTGGTACACCTGCCATTATGAATTATGTATAGCGCGAATAATGTGCGCTGTACTACACGTTTATACATCCTGTCTCATATGCTCCAGGTACGTAGTTAGTGCAGAACTATTCTTTAGTAGGTTTGCAACAAAAACATGTTATTTTGTCATATTATTTCACCCCCAAAAAGTTACGTGCAGTGTGTCCAGGTGTAAGCATGCAAACACAGAACATTTGGAACAGCTAAAGTGAAACCCTCGACGCAAGGAACACTTGCGCTAGCGTTGATGTGCAATACGCATGAGCATTATGGAACAGGACGCTTGAGCATAAGCACAGTATGGTACAGGACTCAGTTAGTTCCAAACCTCCAGCTGGGTCCACAGGGCCTGGACCTGAAGCCACACCCCCAGGACTGCCTCGATGGTCTGCAGCATCTTCTGCCAGCGATGGAGGTCGTCTGTGAACGAGGCTGCAGCCGTAGTGCCTATCACTGACTGGATGGAGGTCTGGGGATGTGTGCAGTGTCATTATGTGTGGAGAGAAAGGGACCACAGTTAGAAGTGACACTACTATATAAATGTGAAAGCAGTAATTGGGAATCTTCTGTATGTGGCAGTTTACATCAAAAATACAGGTGAGGCAAAACTTGACCTTTTACACTAATTTTTCCGTACGTGAAGCATATATACACACACACCCAACTTCCGCACATGAAGCATATACACACACCCAAGAATACTGCAATGAAAGAGTCACACACATGCACATACGTATGTACATGATTGCAGTGACAGCATAGGCTGGCGGAATATGTAAAAGGAAACATTCGGACGAAGGCTTGCTTCACACGCCAGTTAATGCACCTCTCTTCTATGTATTACTGACCTGATGACTCTCAAGTGTCTCAAAGATACTGTCAGTATTGCAGAGGAGGCGGACAGTTTGGTGAGAAGTGTCGGGAGGTGAGGAAGGGGAGGGAGGAGAGAAGGGGGTGGGACTGGTAGGTTTGGTCACAGACCGTCGTGACCTCTGCAGTAGCGAGGTGACCTTTGCCGAAGAGACACGAGGTTTGGAAGTGGCTGGAGCTATTATCTGTCCCTCCAATCCCAGCTCCGTCACCGTCTGCATGATACACGTGTATGACATTAATGTGTAAGTAACATGCAGTAGGGTAGCCTACGTATTGGGCACATGATGTACATAGCACTCTCCTACTAAACTCAGAAGATGCAGACACAGGATGCTTTTGATGTGAAGATTATGTGTACTGAGCAATATAATACTGAATGAGCTGTACTATGTACCTCTTGTCGGCTGATTGTCAGGGGCTGCCTCCGTGTGGCCACCAGCTCCAGCTGTCGACTCAGCCACACCTCCTCAAAGGTGTTGAGAAGAGCCTCAATGGCCACTTCTTTGTTGGCTCTGTCCACTGTCCCCAGCACTTCACTGCTGTG
>CASHTH010002390.1:0-12816 GCA_030341885.1 Geodia barretti | reverse complement strand
ATAAGGTGTGGATGAGAGAGAGTGACACATGAGTCTGTCTCCAGGAGGATGGTCTCACTCAGTGACTCAGGCCAGTACTGGGACTTTCCCTGTGGAACAGCTATCACTATGACAAACAACAGAGACCAGGGACTGAGATCTCACTCTTTGGTCATCTCGACAACATTTGGTCAACATGACAATGCTGCAATCTCGTACAACCATCCATCAGAATGATCGATGTGTCTATTCAGTGGAGCTGTGATGGTTGCAGCTCTCTAATACAGTAGGTGTCCCGAAACTTCACAAACCCATACCTAGGTGATGTATGTATCTATTTCCACAATACCCGCAGAAAGTATAACACTAACATACTACAACATCGCGTTCAACTATTCCACGACTGGTTCAAACTATTGAACACTGAACAAAAGAGGCATTGAGTAATCGATCCCAGTTCTCCTGGTATCTCTTCAGAGGACACTCTCGAATCATATTGATATTGTCGAGTGGTAATAAAATGTGAGAAATGTGGGAATGTGTTGGTTCTCACAGGGGTAAATGTTTTCCTGATCTATTGAGGTTTGTGTTCTGGGAAGCTAGGCCACTTCGTAGGACAATGTAGGAACTACTGAGTTGCTGCAGAATTGAACTCATTAAACGACGGTTTTACACTACGACCATTGTGTACTTCTACCAACTGATATCAATAGCTAACTGGGAGGTGTCGTGCTGGTTTTCCACGGTCATATCATTAACATAGTCTGGAAACTCAAAGACTGGGATATCTCTCACTGGAAAAAGTAGATAAAACACATTATATCACAACCTATTCAGTTGTAGTCAAGTCAAACGCAATCTCAGTAGAAAAACAAAGGCCACATAATCACTGTCAATCATTGTTCTCCAGCCCTTTACCTCAAGTTCATGTCCTCTCTAACTGCTCAAATCTCTTGGAGGAGACTTCGGTCAGTTACTCTGTGACTTCCTCTTTGTCTTGTCACTTCTATATAACGTGGCACATGAATCAGGCTCAAGAAAACTTGTTGTTGTAAAACATTTTAAAACAGAACGATGCCTGCAGATGAAGACAAAAAGTCACGAGCAACAAGCGCAAGTTACCAGTTGTGAATGAAATCATCAGTATACGAATGTGGGTTACTCAAACTGCCTTCTAATCATTATAATTTATTAAAAAACAGATAGACATCGGAGGCATGGTATAACCTGGATCGTAGGAGAAGAACAGATCCGCCTTCAGTTCAGAGTAGCGATGTGCAACAGTGTGGGGCCATTGTGGTTGTGGTAGGTGCAATTCGGTCATGCTAGGTGGCATTGTGCGTGCTCCCAGTAATGGATGCCACAATAGTAACCACTAGTTACTTGTCGTAGCAGTGGTTGGTTAGCAGTGGTGTTGTGGTAGGAACTACTTGTGTTTCTACGCTAGTGGATGCTGTGGGATTAAGTAGTGGTGTTCATGTGTAGCTGTGAGGTGTCATGTTGAGGCAACTGCCCATGCTAGGGATGGTGGTCATCAAAAACAATGGTAGTACGGTCTTGTATCGACTGTCTTCATAGTTGTTGCCATACTAGTACTCTTTGTCATAGCAAGTGTACTTGTTGTAGCAGTTGTTGTTGTGGTAGGACTAATTGTGTTTGCTACACTAGTGTATCCTGTCATAGTAGTGGTGTTCACTGTAGATGCTGAAGCTGTCATAGTTGAGGATACTGCCATGCTAGGGCTATTGGTCATCAAAACTGTTGTAGTACTGGTAATATTGACAGTCTTCATAGTTGCTGACATACTAGTACTCATAGCAAGTGTGGCAGCAGTCGACGTCACTGTAGTATCTTTAGTATTCAACAAATTTGGGCCAGAGTTTTCTGCAGTTGAAGCAGAAGATGTCACTCCAGCAATATTTGTAGGTGTTGCAGTGCTAGTATGCACTGTGCTCAATTTTGCTGTGCTATATATTGTAGTGTTGGTAGCAGTTGATGTCATGATAATGTCCACAGTTTCTGATCCATTAGTAGTAGTAATGGCTGCAATTTGTGTCAGAGTTATAATCGTAATACTCATCTCTAACGTGATTGGAGGCATCATGGGAGCAAGGGAAGTTGTAGTGGCTGACATGCTGGACCTTTGAGTGTGTGTATTACTTGGTTCGATGATGACAGAGCTGCTGGTAGTCAGGATAAGAGTAGAAGCTATGATACAATTTTGCACAACACGTAAAAACCAGAATATACATGCAGTACTTCGGAGTTACTACCACCTGCTGTAACAGTGGTTGTGGTGACATTAACACTCTGACTGGAAACAATGGTACTCATTGCTGCAAGAAAGTAAAGCAGTCTCCAAACAAAATAATTTTACAAGTGAGGGTGTATATTACAAAATATGGCATCACTTTGGTAAAGGCTTTCACTTTCGAAAGTGCCGGAAATATTCCGAATTTTCAAATAATAGTGCAGGAAATTGTGTGATATTTCTCAAATCTTCCTGCATATGTAGGAAAATAAGAGAGTGGTGGAGGAAAGTTTCCTGCAAAATTCACAGAGTGACCGTGATTTTGACAATATTTCTTGCACTTGGCCTAATAGGACTTCTTATTTCTTTGGAGCATGTTGCAAGTTATACATGCTCTAAACCTCGATAGCTTGCATGTACCTTGAATGACTACTTTAACGTCGCTGAAGCTGGAGTGACTGGATACTGTAGCAGTGCAGCGGTAGACAACTATAGTGTTGACAGTGACATTCTCAGAGGTGGTCAGAACACTCTGATAGCCTCTCTCTGGAGATCCAGTTGTGGTGTAAAGAGTGGGCATCAGTTCAGATGTATGGCCAGACTGAGAAAAGATGTCTATCCGGGTCCATTTTATGTCCACAGGAATACTCTGTCCATCAACCTCAGCTCTGGCAGTACAGTTGACTGAGAACTGATTGTTTGGTGAGGTAGTGAGTGATTCAGGTGAGGTCTCTACGTATATCAGTATTGGATCTAATGAGAGAGTGACATAAGGACATGATGGCTGGAAGGAGAGGTAAGTGACTCACCTTGAATGACAGTGATAGGTCCAACCAGAGGACTGGGTAGGTGAGGTGACAGAGCCACTATGGAGATGTAGTAGGTGACTCCTCTCTGAAGACCATCCAGTGAGTGTGTGTCTGTCTCTCCTCCAGACACCCTGTCACTGATGACTGGTCCTCCCTTAGGCTGGTAGTAGATGACATAGCCAGTGACAGGATCACCTGGTGACTCCCAAGACACAGTGATATTGACATGTGCACTGTTGGACTCAGAGATGACTGCAGTAAGATTGCCTGGCTCTCTTGCCACTAAACATAAGTGACATAAAATAATGCTTCATACAATGAAATATGTATACCTGCAATTCTCTTTGTGCCACTGACTTCAGTAATGGGTGCCTCAGGTATATAGTCTCTAATATTGTTGCTGATGGTACAGTTGTAGGTCCCATTTCTTCTTCCTCTCACTCTCAATCTGTTGTCATAGACAGAGTTGAGAGATGTGTCCAGTATGAGCTGACTGGTCTCATGATATCTGTCTTCCTGTACTGGGACTCCATTTACTGTCCACTGGACAGTTGTGGCAGGTCCTCCATGAGTACGACAGGAGATAGTGAATTCAGGAACACTTGCTCTGAGCTCAGTGTGTAGAGTGAAGTTCATAGACAGCAAGAGCAATTGTCCTGTATTCTCCTATAGCAAAGTGTGTAAAAAAGAAATTTAGCTTACCATATGATCTCCTAAGGCTGATGTAGATGTAGAGGCTCTGCATATCTCCACTGGAATCAGGTATATCACATCTCCACAGTCCTGATGTGTGGTCAGTACAACCTCTCTGATGATTGAGACTGATCACTCCATCTCCTCTAGTGACATACAGACAAGTGGTCCCATCTGCTCCCTGGTAGACTGGTCTCCCACTCTCATCTCTCCAGCCACCAACATCAGTGTTATTGCAGCAGTTTACACTGTCAGTCACACACTTTAGAAGCACTGTCTCCATCATCACCAATATCATACAAAGAAGATGTAGGAATTGTTGGACAGAAAATCCTCCCGTGTTCAAACTGAGGCAGTGACTGGCAGTTCCCTAAACTCACTAAACTCAGTAAGAGTACAAACAACACAACAGTCATTGTAGTCCTGGTTAAAGAGAAGACAATGGTAAAGCTTTTCTAGCTACAACATAATTTTCAAATCTCTCTGCATCCACTCGCAAAGGAGATGTTTATACAATTTTGAGTTTACTTAATGTGCAACAATAAACACTGTGATGTATACATAGTTGGAAACTTGGTTTAGGTATAATAAGCTTTGTGCATGTGAAATCTCCGTTTTGTTCACTACAGACCATTTTTGTTTGTAGACCAAGAAATTTATGAGAATTAGCTACTGCTCAGTGCTCACTGCATACTTCATTTGGGAATTCTGATGCAAAGGTAATTTCTCCCATATCAACGAAAAATTGATCAAAATTGGATATTTATCGTGCTACATAATTAATATCATATTCATTACTATGGGTTTGCATATGACATTGGCATACTTATCTCATGTCAGGTATGTTCATTAGCTACATAAGAGTCTTGAAGTTGTGGTATGCTTCCATCCTCTCCACAAAGTCAGCCAGTACTTCATAACAGAAGACATAGTGATCCTTCATGTGAAAAGAAGAGAAATAGTCACACTGAAACCAGAGCAGAGACCTACAGTGTTGGGTATGACTCCAGGTCTGTGTATGCGAGCAGACTTGATGGCCTGGAAGACATCCACCACACCTTCTGTCTTCAGACGTTCCAACTGAGAGTGGATGACCAGGAATGTCCCACTCCGAACTACCCCATCACTGAGTGGGAGGGAAAAGGCATGTCGCTAACTGCCGCATAATATGGTTCGTACATAATGAAATGGTGGGTGGTGGATGGTGGTTCAGATAGTTGATGAAAAGGCTGTGGCTTACTTACTTTCCCCATCTCCACACATCTAGTCAACATGACTATAGCTTCAACCTTGTACTGACACACCATCCTCCAGAAGTCCTCTACCGTCTCTTTCAATGGGCCTTCATAAATTTCAAGATGGATTCAAATAATGGGTAAAACATTACTGACGTACCTTGTGCAGCAATGTATTGTTTCTTCTTGCGATATCCCTAAAAAGTACATGTACAGGCGTGTTACTGTCCCCAGTGTATAAATCATTACCAGCTACCTCAACACTACTTGCTCCACCAAATCACGGCTATGAGAAAGTATGGACACTGTTCTCATCTCATCTGGGCTGTGTAGCTAAGAGTTATCATCATGACGCTGTTGCACACACTCGGTGTTTTGGTTGCGCATGCGTGCATAGCTAGCGCAGCGCCGCGCCGTTTGTTGTGCAGTGTGCATGTGGGAGCCAGATGACGATGTTCTTCTACTCCGTAGTTCTAGTTCTGGGAGCGAGCCTCTTTGCACAGGCTATTGCCAGTTTCCCGATTCCTTCAGTGGACTGCCAGAGTCTTCCCCAGGCCAGCTACCCGTTCTGCGACCCAAAACTGAACCCCGAGACCAGAGCCACGGACCTGGTGTCCAGACTCACCGTGGACGAGCTGATATCCCAGACCTTTTACTTAGCTCCGGCCATTTCCAGGCTGGGGATCAATGCCTACAACTGGAGGTCCAACTGCGCCCACGGATGGACTTTGTCCGGGGGCCCGGACTGGCTCGGCTATACCTGGACCGTCTTCCCTGCCCCCATTGGGATGGCCGCCACATTTGACAAAGACCTTGTGCTCAAGGCTGGCCAGGTGACTTCCACGGAGGGGAGAGCCCTTCACAACGAGATAATGACGCACTACAATGGAGCCAGTCAGGAAGCAACCGGCCTCAACTGTTACTCTCCAGTCGTCAACCTCCTCCGTGACTCGCGCTGGGGGCGAGCCCAGGAGACCTTTGGCGAAGACCCCTACCTACTCTCTCAGATAGGTGTTGCCTATACTAAGGGGCTACAGGAGGGAAGCGATCCGATGTACGTAAAGATTGCCGCATCTCCCAAGCATTTCTCGGTGCACAGCGGCCCGGATAATATCCGAAACTGGTTCACCGCCAACACGACACTCCACGATCTGTACGATACGTACCTGGCGGCGTTCAAGTCGCAGGTTATAGGAGGCAAGGCTATGCAGATCATGCCGGCTCTTAGTGGAATGAGATGTGAGAAGGAGGAAGACGGGGCGCCGGATGCAGCAAACCCCTTCCTGCTCTCAGACTGTCCTTCGTGAGCAGTTTGGAGCCCCGAACATATCGGTGGTGTCAGACAACGAGGCGATTGAGCAGGTGTACAGCGACCATCACTTTGCCTCGTCGTACGAGCAGGCAGCTGCTCTGTGCATGAATGCCAGCACTGATCTCGATCTCGGTGACACTACGTACATCAAGTACTTGCCCGTAGCCCTCAAAGACAATCTCGTTCAGTTAGAGACCATACAGAGGGCTGTTTGGAGGAGCTTATACCTTAGAATCAGGGTGGGCGATTTTGATCCAGTTTCTCTGGTTCCGTACCAGTGGATCAATGGCAGTCAGATAAACACGCCCGATAGTCAAGCTCTCAATCTCAAAATGACTGCTGAATCTATCGTTCTTCTCAAGAACACCGGAACACTACCACTGAAAATCCTCAGCATCAAAAAGTTGGCTGTGATCGGGCCAAATGCTAACGCCTCAACCGCCTTACTTTCAAACTACCAAGGCATTCCTGCGTTCATAACAACCGTCTACGAAGGCATAAAAAGCACCGGCGTACCAGTGGAATACGCCCCGGGATGTCCGGATGTGACCTGTGCTAACAAGAGTAGCTTCAGTCAAGCGCTTGCTGTTGCAGCTGATGCTGACTTTGTGATTGCAGTGATGGGACTAGACGGGACGGTCGAGGGCGAGGGACACGACAGGGTAAACACGACATGCGACTCGCAACCGGTCGACAACCTAGCTCTCCCCGGCTGCCAAACTGCTCTAGTAGAGGAGATTATAGCCATCAATCCACGAGTCATTCTGGTACTCATAAACGGAGGCCCCGTCAGTATCCCGACTCTTTACGCCAACAGTGGAGTTCTGGCCATCCTTGAGGCTTTCTATCCCGGACCCTTGGGGGGAAATGCGGTTTCTGATGTTCTATTTGGGGAATACAACCCTGGAGGAAGGCTACCCTACACTGTGCTACATGACACCACCCAGCTCCCTGTTGCTACCGACTATAACATGACCACGCCTCCTGGAAGGACCCATCGCTACTACACGGGAAAACCTCTGTTTCCATTCGGCTACGGGCTCTCCTACACGACCTTCAAGTATTCCGGACTGGTTTTATCTGCTAGCACAATAACGGTGTGCGGTACACTGAATGTAAAGGTGTCTGTTCAGAATGTTGGGGATGTTGCAGGAGACGACGTAATCCAGGTCTATGTCGAGCCTCCGAGACTGTCGGGAATGCCGTTTATCCCCAATATTCAGTTGGTTGGTTTTGAGCGAGTCAATAGTTTGCCAGTGGCTGGAAACTACACGGGGAGCTACGAGGTGAATGCCTACCTGCTGTCACTGGTGGACAGGGATGGTGAACACTATGTGTTCCCGGGGTCGTACATTGTCATGGTGACTGACGGTGCCAACAATAGACTGACTGCTCCCTTCGTCATCGAAGGCTCTGTGACAAACGTGAAGGAATGCCCAGGAGCACCTTCTTGTCTTGCCTGTTGAAAACACCCGACATTACTACAGTGGATGCCACTTAACATATATAATTCATACGAGACTGTAAATTTAATGTATAGGCTGTGGGAATCCACAGCCATAATATTATAATTGGTTATTAATTTCATTTACACACGTTTGCACCATTCTTTCGCACTGCCTGTCGTGAGATGGAGCAAGACGGGCTGATTGGTGATTGCTACTATACCAATGGGAACAGACTGCGCCCCTCTTCTGGCAAACCTCTACTTGTTTAGTTTTGAATATAAGTTCATGAAAGCCTTGCTGAAGAATAACAACAAGCCCGAAACAGCTGTCCAGAGCTTGCATCTTTTTTCTCTTGGCATCACATGGTTTTTCTACATATCTAAGGCTAAGCATTTCTCTAACACATTTAGATACATAGATGATTTATTAACTATAAACAACCCTTCCTTTGAGAATGAAATAGGTAACTATATATCCATCAGAGTTGATACTTAAGAAAACAACTGAGAGTGGTGATACTGTCTCATATTTAGACATAGGTATTTCAGTTAAAGATGGTATTTTCTGTACAACAGTATACGACAAAAGGGACAGTTTCAACTTTCCCATTGTAAATTTTCCTTTTATGAAGAGTAATATTCCATCTGGACCCGCATATGGGGTATATATATCGCAACTCGTTAGATTTGGACATAATTGTAGTAGTTTTGATGGTTTCATAGAGAAAAATAGGAATATCACTACCAGACTAATTAAACAAGGATTTTTGTACCATAAATTGGTGAAAAGTTTTAAAATATTCTACACAAGGTACACTCATCTTATGACCAAATATGGAGTCTGTGTGAAGAGACATATTTCTGAGGGCATTTGTGGCCCTTGGGAATGCCTCCCATCATTATACAGAAACGTCACTGTTCGACGCCCACGTTTATAAATCGTGGCTTGTCGAACATACCTCAGCCCCCTTACTCCACGGGCTCACTATAATTATAACTCTTCGTTTTTGTCGTTTCTGTCAGTCAGTGGTGATTCTTTGCTGAAGACCATGTCAAGTTGCAAGGTGTGTGAATGTGTATCTGAATTGAGTCTGGGCAGTACCGGCAAGAGAAAGGCTCGGGTCGAGTGGGTAGAGTTCACCGGTGGTCAAAGATTTCTTTAACCTACCACCCCTGGTTCTCAAGGCCAGGGCACCCACAATGCCTAAGCCATGCTAGCTGGTTCTCTAATGGTACTGCCCTACATTTCTACATTTGCGATACTGCTATTTTTGGATGCTAAAATATTTATATATATTTTTTATATGGCTCACTACTATCCTTTTGATACCATTTCTATCGTCTGTCATTCAAACTTAGTCATACGTGTCTGTCTCATCATGCTACCACTCTGTACTAGCTCGCGCGTGCGCATATAAGTTGATTTGCTAGCCCTCGGTTTGTGTTTGTGTTTTATCTCTGTAGATGTCATGTGAAGCCCCAGCAGCCCTTCTCACACTTCTTTCTCTTCCTTCTTTCTATATAGTATGTAAGTAAAGCGTGAGCTGTTATTTTACATCATGGCATAGAGAGTATACTATATTTTGGTGGGAACAAAACTTTCTACTAGTGCTTCAAAATGTGAGGTAGATAGCTACCAGCTAAATACACTACTAAAATGATGTTCTATTTTTTCTGATGACATTAGCTTCTTTGGTGATGAATGCTACACGAGTGCCTTGAAGTTGGCGTAGATATCCATATCATCAACGTACCTGGACAACACCTCATAGCAGAAGACATAGTGATCCTTTGACAGAAGAAGCAAAGCCACTCTCATGATATATACACAAACAAGATATAGACCTACAGTGTTGGGTATGACTCCAGGTCTGTGTATGCGAGCAGACTTGATGGCCTGGAAGACATCCACCACACCTTCTGTCTTCAGACGTTCCAACTGAGAGTGGATGACCAGGAATGTCCCACTCCGAACTACCCCATCACTGAGTGGGAGGGAAAAGGCATGTAACTGCCGTGCATAATATGGTTTGTACAAACCTGCACATGACCACAGACTTCTTGTTGGATGATTTCATGAGAGCACCAGTGAGCATTTGCAGCAGTGTGATAATGGACTTAGAGTGAGGTAGCCCCCCTTTTGGCCAGCTAATTAGCTGCAAGGCATTCACTATGAGTGGCGTTTGACTTGTAGCATCCTCCACAGATTTTACTTCCATCCTCCTCTCCACGATGTCACCGTGACCTCTGACCTCGACTAGTCTGACAGAGAGTCTCCCACACACCATCTCCTCTCCCTCCTCACCTGGCCAGTAGGGGTAGCTGCTCTCCTGCAGTCCATGACACACACACCAGTACACACCCTCTGTATGTCTGGTCTACAGACCTGGCCGTCTTCCTCCAGCTGACACAGCATCACGATACAGCCACACTTGTACTCCCACATCATCCTCCAGAAGTCCTCCACTGTCCCCTCCAGTGGACCCTGAGTTGCTATGTAGGCACCATTCTGCCTGTACCCCTATCCAGACACGAGAATGAATCATGGCATTAACTGAGTAGAAACTTTGAGAGCATGGCCTGGGCTAAAAGTTACCAAGGAGATAATGTGCTTGGGCAGCCAAGCATTCTGCGCACATTTAGATTGTTCACTTAATGGCTCTCCCTATCTGCGCACAATTTCTCGGAAAATTTTACGAAAATTGTGCACAGGGAGAGGGCCTGGGAACAAAGCTATGAAGCTGAAACGTACGTCAACAAATGAAGCATTGATGTAGGTGGAGTCTGGTTCCTGGTTGAACCTCAGGTTCACTCTGTACAGGTCATCTGTGGGAGGGGGGTTAAACCAGCATTACCATAAGAGCACTTACATGCACTATCTATCAAAGCACACAATGGGCCATCTAGAAAATAGGTGCTTAGCTTGTGTTAGTGTTGTTTTTCCCCCACACACTCAAGAAAGCATAATACTACAATATTACATGCATAAAGGAAAGAATTGTGTGAGGGCACAGATTCAACAAAGTGTGGGCTAAAATGCCCTGTTCCATCTGTGAACAGAGAGTCACAGTTACTTTTTCCACAATGTGCTCTCAGAAGGAGTGATGGGCAACAACTCACTTGGCAGGGTGTTTGCATATCTGTTCTTTCTGACATTCTTCACTTCGCTGCCTCCCTTGAAGGTTCCCTTGTGCTGGCTATCCAACTCCATCAAATTCTAATACAGCAACAAACTTAATGTTTGTCCACTAGCTCTAGATCTCTAGCTGCAATACTTGAAAGTGTTTTTGAGCCTTTGAAATTCCACCAGTTCCTCCTTCAATACTGCTGAGAGACTCAGTGAAGGACCTGAGACTGGATGCAGTCACCTCTGTCTCTCCACACACCACCAGCTCACTCAGAGCTTGGTGAATGAACTCATACTGAGCCTTTAGGACACCCAGACACAGTCAGATTAGGAAGCCCACATTAGAGTGTCCTTACTTGAGTCTGAACCATCTTCATACGTTGTGTTCTCAGATTTCTGACACACTGGCAGACACTGAGGGTGGCCTCAGCCTTCATCTGCTGCATCATCATATCCAGAGTGATGAAAGTCCCGGTGCGGCCCACACCTGCACTGCAGTGTACCAGCAGTGGCTGGTCTTGGGAGGCAGCAGGGAACAGTTTACGGACATGACGAATGAACCGTATGACAGACATGACATTGTCTGGAACTCCGTGATCTGGCCAGGCTGTGTAGTGGAACTGAGTCACTGTCACTGACTTATCGTACTTCAATTCCTAAATTAATATGTGAGTGCAAAGTAGTGTGAAAATTACGACCAATAGATGCCTCTAATTATACATTTTTGATTTCAAGCTTCCTTATCTGATAATCGGCAAAAGTGAGAACGGATGTAAGAGTGGTGGTGAAGCTGTCTCCAGAAATACTATCGTTTATTCTGTCAGGCCAGTACTGCAGGCACTTTTGCTGCAATAATGGAATTGTGGGTGGTGGATGGGGGTTCAGATGGTTTATGAAAATGTTGTGGCTTACTTTCCCCATCTCCACACATCTAGTCAACATGACTACAGCTTCAACCTTGTACTGACACACCATCCTCCAGAAGTCCTCCACCGTCTCTTTCAACGGACCTTTATAAATATTCAAGATGGATTCAAATTATGGGTAAAACATTACTGACTCACCTTGTGCTGCAATGTACTGTTTTTTCTTGCGATATCCCTAAAAGTACATGTACAGGTGTGTTACAACAGCTTCCAGTAAACTTACGTCAATAAATGAAGCGTTGATGTAATCTGATCCATGTTTCCCGGGAATATTAGTCAGACACACTCGAGACTCGTCAACTGTTGTGAGGAAGTTTATCTCTATCTCCACAGTTCTTCCTCATTACTTACATGGATAAATATTCTTGAATTTATTCTTTGGGATGTTATGTGGAAGACAAGCCACTTTGCTCTCTGACTGAAACTGATCTGGAAGCTCCTATATAATATTGTGCTCCTTCAAGATATTACAAGACAAAAAGCTGAAAGTTACCTCATATTCATTTGCCAGATGGGTCTTTTTATTTGTCCCTTTTCTCATTCTCTTCAAATATTCAGGGAACTCAATAACTGAGATAGCACCTGTTCCATCCAATAAAAGCAGTATAATGAAAACAAGCATTCCCCTCCCTTAATTTCTCCATTACCAACTGTTGTCTCCAGCTCTAGTGAAGCGTTTTCTTCTACTCTGTCAGTGATCTCCTTTAACTCATGCCCCTCAATTGCATGTCGCTTTTTGTTGTCCAGTGACTGAGCCTTCCTTAGTTTTCTAGTCAAAAAACACACAAAGAATGTGGACATAATGCTCTTGTTACTTACCTACACTTGGAGATAATGGTAAACGTAATGAGAGAGATAAGAAGTAATCCAATGGCTATAGCCACAACTGCTATGAGCCCTGCGACAGTGAGCACCTCTGTTGCATCAGAATTATGGCTATTTTCATCGTCTGCAGAAGTACAAATTGTCTTGTAAAAAACTTCCAGTAACAAAAATTAATGTTACAAAGACTGACCTTTTGGCAAAATTGATGACTT
>CASHTH010002389.1:0-13865 GCA_030341885.1 Geodia barretti | reverse complement strand
GATACTGATTCTTCTCTTGGCAATCATAATAGCATTAATTCTGTTTTGCATCATAGTCTTCTGCGTTTGCATCTGCGGTAAGTCACACCCTAACTCTACACATATAGGTAATGTAAGAATGTAAGGGTTTGAAGAGGTGTAGAATATCTTTCTTTACCAGGTTACCTCAGATCCACCATAGCTGTACACACATTGGTAATGTAAGGGCGTGAGCAGGGCACTGAATGGCGTTTCTTTACCAGGTTACCTCAGATTAATTAGGGTCACACCCTAACTGCATCATAGGTAATTGAGCACACAAGCGAGGCACGGCATAGCTTTCTTGACCTGGGTTACTCAGACTAATGTCACACCATTACTGAACACGTGTTTTATATTGTGTATCTGGAAATCCTCTTCACCAGGAGGCGATGTTGTACTAAGTCAAAGAAGATGTCCCTCAAGAGGCTGAGTCTGTCTTTGGGTTTTGAAAGCTTCCACGGGTTCACTCCCACTTCTCTCCACACTAACTCCTTCTACATCTCCCATGACAGCGAGGCTATTGAGCACCCTCTCTCCACAGAGACAAACAATGATCGTATGTCGATTAACATATTTTTTTACGTGACAAATCGTGATTCTGAACGTGTTTTGGGTTTTCCATCACAGAGCCAGCGATGGCACCTATTGAAGAGAAGACTGAGATCTGGACAAATACTTGCTCGACATTGAGGTAAGGGGAGAATACGTATACAAGCGGAGATACTAGCTTTATTTGTCTCTCAGGGAAGTGACGACTCTCCTGCACTGAAGGAAAATGCCTTCTTTTGATCCAATCTTGGCTGAAGTGTTTGGAGATTACGTCACACGATGTCACTCCAGTGACAACAGAGACTTCAAACATCAGTTTACAGTGAGATTGGACTGAGCATTTGCATGCACGAGGCAACACTAAACTACACCTGGACTCTGTTTCAGGTGATGCAAGACTGTGGTGCAGGCTTTTCCACAATTGCTGGATCTAACACGAGTCTGCAAAAGCTCAACAGATATAAAAATATCATGCCATGTAAGGCATTACTGTTGCCATCTGTGCTCGATTCATTTTGGAACCTGTCAATCCAGATGATGATAACAGGGTCTTCCTCATGGCAGTTGAAGGACACACTGAGTACAAAGGAGACTACATTAATGCCAGTTACATTGATGTAAGCTGGATTCCTATCTTACTAAGTCCAGTCAAAATGTGCCGTGCAGTTTTCTTGAATGAGTGTAACACCTATGTAAACTCTCTTGCTCACTCCTATGTATAGGGATACAACTTTGAGCACAAGTTCATAGCAACACGCAGGGTAAGACAAATAATATGTAGCCAGGCTGTCTTTGATGCAAGGTGTTTACTACAGGACCACTGCCTAACACAACTGTTGACTTCTGGAGGATGGTGTGGCAGGAGAGGTCTCAGAGCATTGTGATGGTCACCAATCTGGTGGAGGGAAATAGGATCAAGTGTCACAAGTACTGGCCAGAGACTGGGACGCTGTCCTTTGGTCCCTTCAATGTCACCATCACAGGACAACAGATACTGGCTGACTACACCACTCGGGAGTTTAGTGTCCAGGTAATGCACACGCTGGTGTGTAGGAGCATCTTTATATTGAGTCTCTCCTCAGCTGGCAGAGAGCTCAGAACCAGCTCTGAGTGTGACTCAGTTCCATTTCACAGCCTGGCCTGACCATGGAGTGCCTGACTATGCCACGTCACTTCTGGCCTTCCACAAAAAAATGAAGAAACATCATAAGGGAGGAATGGGTCCAATTATTGTCCATTGCAGGTACAACAATTAGCATGTACAAGCTTAAACGATTCCGTTGCCTATTCAAACAGTGCTGGTGTTGGGAGGACAGGGACTCTGATAACTATTGACTGTGTTCTTGAGCAGCTGAAAGAAGAGGAGAAGGTGGTGGATATAGCTGGTGTCATCATCCACCTCCGCACACAGAGAATGAAAATGGTCCAGAGCTTGGTGAGTGGCACAACTAGTGGGGGTGGGATACGCCTGACAGTGCATACGCTGCTTATGTAACTTGGTATCACTATCTGACTTAGAGGTTATGTCACTACTGCCTACTATAGGAATTTGTGAGGTCCTCTTCAATTCTTTTCCAGTCCATTGCATCGTTGTAGTAGTGTGCATAGCTATTCCAGTGACCGTATTTGGTGTTGCTGTCGAACACAGGAACAATATATCTTCATCCATGATGCTATCCTTGAGGTCCTGACATGCGGTGATACCCAAATCGATGCCTGTAACCTCCGCAGAGTTACTCAGAAAATGACTGAATGTGACACACAAACCAATCTCAACGATTTTGAAAAGCAGTTCGAGGTAAAATCAATGCACATTAGCTATCAATAAATACTAAACTGAGCATTTCAAATGCGTAGGTACTTGAGAAGGTTTCTGTAAAGCCAGGAGAGATTGCAAGGAGCGAGGCTCTTCGTAATCCCACCAAGAATCGGAGTGATGACTACCTCCCTGGTAATGAGTCATGTACTCACTGTGGTCATGTGTATGAAAATACAACGTGTGTGTGTGTGTGTGTTGATTATTTCTCTCTCATTCTTTGTAAAAACTCATACTATAGGTGATGCCTGGCGTGTGGCACTGAGAGGAGATCTCCAGACTTATATCCACGCCGTTTTTGTTAATGTATGCACTCCTTTGGGTGACACTTTTACTTAATTTCACCAACTGCATTTTCGTTTCGCAGGGTTACAAGCAACAGAGAGCATTCATCATAGCTCAGAGTCCCATGGAGTCCACAGCCAGAGATTTCTGGAAGATGGTCCATGACAGGAAGTGTGGAGTCATTGTTATGCTCTGTGACTTGGTGGAAGACGAACAGGTAGCCAAACCCTACTCTGGCACAGTGACTCTCGTAGCTACAAGTGCTCTTGAAAACTGCAGGAGACGTGTTACCAGTATTGGCCTCAGACTGGACTGATTCAGTTTGTGGGCTACACAGTTGATCTGATGGAGGAAAAGGTCATGGAGGGATTCATCATGCGCAAAATAAGCGTCTACAGTGAGAAGGTATTAAGGAAAGTTGTCATAGATGGTAGAAAATATATTTGGGGTTCTTTTTATACAGGCAGGCAGTGCCCACCAGGTGGTTCAGTTGCACATGACTAACTGGAGACCTGATGGCAGCTGCTCTCACCTGGCCACTATCACCAGTGTGATAAATGAGATGTCTGCCATTCAGAGAAGAGCCGGCAACAATCCTGTTCTGGTCCACTGCAGGTCAGGAACTAGTCTGTGGTACAATGGACAGCTGTCAACAATATCTGGGGTTGGGATGTGGGATGTGGCTATCAATCCAAGGAATGTAGAGTCATTGTCCTGAACAGTGGTCACCAGCCTTGTGGAACCTCTGCATTCTCTAGTCCTCTCCCTCGCCTTGCTGCCCGGGCATATCAAACCTACACTGAGTGTCTCCCCCTTGTATTGTTGAGGTACAGTCAGGAGCCTATCTCTGGCATGTAAAATAACAGCTCATGCTTTACTTACATACTACATATAGAAAGAAGGAAGAGAAAGAAGTGTGAAAAGGGCTGCCACAGAGATAAAACACAAATACAAACCTGAGGGCTAGCAAATCAACTTTTATGCGCAGGCGCGAGCTAGTACAGCGCGGTAGCATGATGAGACAGACAAATTCGAATGACAGACGATAGAAATGGTATAAAAGGTATCAAAAGGATAGTAGTGAGACTATAAAAATATACATGAAATTATCTTAGCATCCAAAAATCGCATGGGAAGGTGGCTACAAGATAGCTAAAGCAGTTGAACTATAACAAGTGGAAAAATCATTTCTTCAAAATGAAAGGGGGATATAGGGATGGCTTGAAGCACCAAAAAGGAAGAAACAAGGGGTCATTACGCAGCAAAGTTGCACAAAGCTACATGACACCATCCCTATATCTTTGTTCGATATTAAACTTTACTTATAAACAATAAACAAAAGAAACAAAGATATAGGGATGGTGTCATGTAGCTTTGTGCAACTTTGCTGGTAATGACCCCTTGTTTCTTCCTTTTTGTGTGCTTCAGCCATCCCTATATCCCCCTTTCATTTTGAAGAAATGATTTTTCCACTTGTTTCCACTATTTTTAACAGCTTATGACAACACTGCGTTTATTGTACAGTCACTCTGATGTTCATGGGCATGTTGAAGATAGGCTACAGACAAATGTAACTGTTGAAAGTAGTAGCTAATGGGGCTGCTAGTGCCTGAAGCAGGGGCTAGATACGCATTATGTCTTCAAAAAGGATGTAATTAGATTATTGCACATGGTTGCGGTTTCATGGCAGGCTTTGGTAATCAGGCTACAACTGGGGGGACAAACAATGAAGGCCCATTTGACTGAGCGCCCCGCAAGGCTCGCGTAACAGCGCTCAGACTCTGCCAAGTTGCTCTTCGTGCCAAGGTAGCCAGTTGCAAATGTGCACACTCACTTACAGAAGGTACTGGAGGCTGAGAGTTCCTCTGCAGGTCTGCCAACTCGCCTGGTAATACGCTCGCAAGCGCATTGGACAACGCCCCTGCCTGGCGCATGCGCGCGGCTCACTGATGCTGAGTTAGCAGCAAATGGCGTTGTTTAGTGTCGACCATGGAAGAGCTCCATGATCTACCGTAGTCACTAGCGGCAAGAAAGAAACGATCGCTTGATGTCCGTGCACACCTCCGGCGAAATTGGAGACCTTCAGTGAAAAAATCAGTGCTTGAACTGGTACTGGTAAGGAGATAGCGGGTTTAAAGAAGAAGAAGAAGAAGAAGAATAATATGATGACACGAAAATCGTGAAATCGCGTATGAGCGAATTCTCGCGTGGACGACTGAAGGTGCGTATGAGGTCTTGGGGGACATGTATAGGTAGATATGGGCCCGTAGACCATGCTAGGTGTTTTGAGGCTAGGGAGTGATTCTCACGAGTTTTTAGTCGTTTGTATCACGGATCACGGAGAGATTTCACCCGTGTCATCCCTATATAGAGAGTCTACCGACTCTCTAATATAGTGGTTTTGCTCAACCCATGCCTCATTTGCATTCTGCAGTGACACAGTGGGTAGGTCAGGGATGTTTTGTGCCATAGTCACCACCATTGAGAGGTGTAAGACAGAGGGAGTGGTGGATGTGTTCCAGGTGGTCAAGGCTCTCAGGGTACAGAAACCTGGAGCTGTCCTCACTGTGGTGGGTTCTCCTCCTCGCTAGCTTGCTTACAAAATATCTAATACGGATATTTTTTCCACAGGCCCAGTATCACTTGTTGTTTGAAGCGGTTTTGGAGTACCTAGAGTCTTTTGATACTTACTGCAACTTCCTAGACCTCTAGTGACTCTATCAACCAATGAGCTGCACAGAAATCAATACACTATATATACCTTCCAAAATGCTTAGTTGTACTGTGTTATTATTATTATTATTACGATTCATGTACACACCAGTGCAAAGAGAAAAGAAGAATAAATGAGTGACTAGCACTTAAACACAAGACCAGTAGGTAATAAAAAACATGAATTATAGCCATGACATGAACGAATAAGTCTTACAGAACAGGCAATGTTGTACTCTGTGTCTTTAAAATATCTAATATGTTTGGCACCATACAGACAGTTGTAACCAGTAAAAGAAGGAACAGAAAGTGAAGACTCAATAAAAATAGACCTTATGAGGCATGATGGTGATAAAAGAGCAGAGGAGAGCAGTGACTGAAACCGACGATATAGAACATTCTTTATGGTATCCACATGTGCAACGCAATGTGCAATGCCAGAATGAGAATTTCTGGGAAGATACCATATCTTCCGCAGAATTTTGTTAAAACCGATTTCAAGCTGTCTTATTTGTTTTGCACCCAGAGACCAGATGGAGGCACGGTAGAGAGACAGGCAGTAGGACTTGATTAAAAAGGTCTTCACAAAAGGATCCACATGATGAAATGTACATAAAACCGAGTTAGCTTTACGAATCAAGTCCTTTAAAACTTGAGCAATATCTTCAGAATCATCCAGGGTGATATCAGGCTGTTGGTTTGTTCTGTAGTCCTTACTGCTTTGTGGTGTGTTTCAGTGTCCCTGCTTACCCTGGAGTACTGAAGAACAACATTATTGAACGATATAGTGGCAGATTGAGGATGCATAATTATGTGGAAGATGAAAACAAATTAGCTGTGTTTTATTAGCATTGAATTCCAGTTTCCTCTTTGTGGCAAATGGGTTGCAGATTTCTAACATAATCCGTAGGGCTGCCGCAAAAGGTGCTAACAACCGACGCTCTTTAGCTATCCCTTGGTCACAAAATATTGCAAATTTACACACTTCTAGAAACGCCAACAAAACTCGCACAAGTGTGAACTTTACCCAGTAGGCGGGCGGCATGGCGCCATTATCTCGTAAAAACAACCAACGCATCCTCAGAAGTGGTCAGTCGGCTCTTGGATGTGGTGGTCGGAGCTTTGATGTTGCTTTCATCTTACCCTTTCAGAAAAAAAGCAAAAGGCAAAAAGGTCCGTATTGAGTGAGACATGTCATAAATGTCTCAACAGGATGAAAGGCAGGCACAGAGGCTGTGCGTACGTCTGTAAAACGGCAGGAAGAAAGATCGCCACAGCGGGCGTGCGCGGGATGAAAGGGGTGTGTCGATTTGGCAGAATTACGCATGCGTACAGGAGAGTTGCTGAAAAACGCCGATCGGGCGCGCAGAAGCAGAATTCGTGACTGAAAGAGATTTAGGGATGGCACGGCCCGCACGGGTCAAATCTCACGTGATCCGCATACAAAATAACGTCTCAAAACTGGGCGAGAATGACTCGCTAAGCTTCTAGCAATAGTATACGGGCTAGCTATACATGTGCCCAAATACTTGATACGTGCCATCAGTTCTCTACGCGAGAATTCGCTCATATGCGATTTTCTTCTTCAGACCCGCTATCTCCTTACCGGAACAAGTTGCTGCCTAGATTTTTTCACTCAACGTCTCCAGGTTCCACGGAAGTGTACACGGCCATCAAGCGATCGTTTTTCATTGTCACAAGCCTCTACAGTTGATCTTTTAGCTCCACCGTGATAGACACTGAACGACGCCATTTCCTGCTAACTCAGCAGCACGGGATGCTCGCGCAGGCCGCGCACGGGCAGGCGGCGGTTGATATCAGGCTGTTGGTTTGTTCTGTAGTCCTTACTGCTTTGTGGTGTGTTTCAGTGTCCCTGCTTACCCAACTTCATTTTGCTCTATAAAAAGCTAGTGCATGGTGCTTTCTGCGTAGCTAGTCAGTGGTTCATCAGAGCGTCGGTAGACGCTCTATGTACATGTAGGGATGACACGAGTGAAATCTCACGTGATCCGCGTACAAAACGCCTCGAAACTCGGCGAGAATGGCTAGCTATGCCTTCAAAACACACCAAAAGTCTCTCACGGGTCCATATCTACCTATACATATGCCCAGAAGTTTCATATGTCCCTGCAATTCTCGACACGAGAATCCGCTCATACGCGATTTCTGATTTTCGTGTCATCATATTCTTCTTCTTCTTCTTCTTTAGACCCGCTTTCTCCTTACCAGTACCAGTTGGAGCGCTGATTTTTTCACTGAACGTCTACAATCTCGTCCGAGGTGTGCACGGACATCAAGCGATCGTTTCTTTCTTGCCGCAAGTCACTACGGTAGATCATGGAGATCTTCCATGGTCGACACTGAACAACGCCATTTGCTGCTAACTCAGCACCAGTGAGCCGTGCGCATGCGCCAGGCAGGGGAGAGCGGACCGCGTGGTGCTATATAGCCGTGTGCTCCGTTTGGCGGCTTGTTTTTCGCTCGCCTGAGTTTGCTCCCGAATTTGGGCCTAGCTATCCGTCTTGTGGTAAGGAGTTACTATTGTGTGTACTTTAGCTAGCTGCAATCCAGCTCATTGTGAATTTTCTTTCGAGGTTCCACGCGACGAATTTTCCCCACGACTTCACGAGACAGCCTCCACGTGACACTCCGTGTCTGTCTTGTCCGCACTGCTGCTACTATTGTGCTGGAGTCGCCACGGTCAAAAGTAAGCTGCCTGACAACTCTCCTTCCTGCATCCCTTGGCCTCTAGCTAGCACTTCTCTGTTGACAGTCGTGGCTGATAACAAGAACCTCACCCTGTTTCTTCAATCGCAAGGCCCTCCACTGCGCTCTACCACCGCTCTGCTGTCGTCACTGCCACCCGGGCTTCTCCATCCTTTGAGATAAGTTCAAGTTTTTGCCTTATTGCTTGAAAAGGAGGGCAGTAGATATTATGTGCAGAATTCCGAGAATATAAAGGCTAGAGGTAGATCCCTTTGTCAGTCAGACCCTGGTAAGTGGCTAGGACCTCCTATCATGCTGACCCTGGTAAGAAAAAGGCAGCTGTTGCCCAGTTGAAGGAAAATATTGCTGATATGGCTGCACAACACAGACAGTGGGGAGGATACCCAGCCATTATAAGATTATCTGGGAGTTGCTTGGCAGGTGGGGCTCTGAAGTGTTTTTCCCTTATCACCACTGCTGACTTGTACATTCCTTCACACCTTATCCCACTTCCAACCTAGCCTTTGTTACAGTAACAACTCCTATTGTAAGCCTACTCCTTACATTGTCTGTCTACTCCTCTGTATTATGGTTTGATGGTGCTATATGTTCAAATGGGTTGGACGGCAACTGCACTCTCAAGCTACAACCTGAACCCTACAAACTTCTGGCTTCTACTGCCCAGTCGCTACTAGCTATATACCCCCTGGCCTCCACCTTTCACTTCAGCTGGAATAGACCTCTCCTAAAGAAAAAAACTTTCATTCACAATTCACAACAAAGCATATTGTACAAGTGGAAAAATCATTTCTTCAAAATGAAAGGGGGATATAGGGATGGCTTGAAGCACCAAAAAGGAACAAACAAGGGGTCATTACACGGCAAGGTTGCACAAAGCTACATGACACCATCCCTATATCTTTGTTTTATTGTTTATAAGCAAACTTTCCCTTGAGCTAAATATACATGCAAGACAACCTCTATTGCAGAGCCGTATAACAACAAAGATATAGGGATGGTGTCATGTAGCTTTGTGCAACCTTGCCGTGTAATGACCCCTTGTTTGTTCCTTTTTGGTGCTTCAAGCCATCCCTATATCCCCCTTTCATTTTGAAGAAATGATTTTTCCACTTGTTTCCACTATTTTTAACTGCTTATGACAACACTGATGTCACCTGATGTTCATGGGTATGTTGTAGAGATAACTGATGAAAGCAGTAGCTAATGGGCTGCTGCGCCTGAAGCGGGGATGTACGCGTAGTGTCTCAAGGCCAACAAGGACGCAATAATCAGGTGGTGGCACACGGTGGCGATTTCATGGGCAGGCTTCAGTAATGGTATATAGCTATTAGCTAGCTACCCCGGGGGACAAAGAAAGAAGGCTAATTTGTAAGGCTCGCGTAACCCGGCGCAGACTGCCACGTGCAAATCAACAGCTAAAAGCAAGCTAGCCAGTTAAAAAATGTGTATACTGACTTACAGAAGGCACTGGAGGATAAGAGTTCCTCTGCGGGCATCCTGGCTTAGTCTCGTAGACCCGGTTCACGCACGAGAATGCGCGCGCACCGCTTTGGGGAAACGCCCTCCTCGGCGCATGCGGCTCACTGATGCTGAGTTAGCAGCAAAAATGGCGTTGTTCAGTGACTACCGTGGAGGAGCTCAACGATCTACCGTAGTGACTTGCGGCAAGAAAGAGACGATCGCTTGATGTCCTTGCACACCTCTGGCGAATCTGGAAACGTTTGATGGAAAAATCAGCACTTCAACTATTTTCGGTAACGAGATAGCGGGTTTACTGAAGAAGAAACCGGAAGATGAAGAATATGATGATGATGATGACACGAAACTCGTGAAATCGCGTAAGAGCCAATTCTCTCGTGGGGAACTGAGGGCACGTAGGAAGTCTTGGGGAGTATGTATAGCTAGGTATTGGCCTGTAGACTATTGCTAGTGATTTTCAAGCAATGGTGAGTCATTCTCGCCAAGTTTTGAGGCGTTTTGTACGCGGATCACGTGAGATTTCACCCGTGTCATCCCTATATAGAGAGTCTACCGACTCTCTGATAATGAATGTTGGTTTAGTTTTGTACTTGCGCATGTGCCCGCTAGTCTCTCACGCAAGAATTGCGCAAAATTGCAAACTACGTCACGACCATCCCCCCTTCCCCCACAATGCACTGTGAGTGTGTGTGTGATCAAATCTTCAAGTCACAAATATGCAGTGCATAAATTTCCACCCACGCGTGTGTGAACCCTAATGCGTGCAGCCCCTCGCTTGCCGCTCTGCACCGCGAAAAGGGTGGGGCTGAGCATGTGCCAAAAAAGTAAGTGGAACAAGTGGAAAAATCATTTCTTCAAAATGAAGGGGGATGTAGGGATGGTGTAAATTATGAAAAAGGATACCAACAAGAAAGATGCTTCGGCTGAAAACAAAAATCATACATCCATCCCTACATCTTTCTTTCTTCAGCTCTGTCGAAGAATGTGTAGGCACTCAGTTTTGGTGTAGGGTATACTAATTCATAACAAATCACAGTTGAGGTTGTCCCATCCCTCTCTGCGACTTCACCTCTGAACCCTGTCTCATAGGTGGAGGTTAAAGAAAGATGTAGGGATGGATGTATGATTTTTGTTTTCAGCCGAAGCATCTTTCTTGTTGGTATCCTTTTTCATAATTTACACCATCCCTACATCCCCCTTCATTTTGAAGAAATGATTTTTCCACTTGTTCCACTTACTTTTTTGGCACATGCTCAGCCCCACCCTTTTCGCGGTGCAGAGCGGCAAGCGAGGGGCTGCACGCATTAGGGTTCACACACGCGTGGGTGGAAATTTATGCACTGCATATTTGTGACTTGAAGATTTGATCACACACACACTCACAGTGCATTGTGGGGGAAGGGGGGATGGTCGTGACGTAGTTTGCAATTTTGCGCAATTCTTGCGTGAGAGACTAGCGGGCACATGCGCAAGTACAAAACTAAACCAACATTCATTATACAATATGCTTTGTTGTGAATTGTGAATGAAAGTTTTTTTCTTTAGGAGAGGTCTATTCCAGCTGAAGTGAAAGGTGGAGGCCAGGGGTATATAGCTAGTAGCGACTGGGCAGTAGAAGCCAGAAGTTTGTAGGGTTCAGGTTGTAGCTTGAGAGTGCAGTTGCAGTCCAACCCATTTGAACATATAGCACCATCAAACCATAATACAGAGGGAGACAAATGAAAGATCCAAAGGAACGGAGGGATAAACTCCTGACCTCTCTAAACCTTCCTTTTGCCCGTTCCTCCCCTCGTCTCCCTCCTCCCGTCGCCGCCTCCCTCCACTTGTCCTTTCTCCTTGTCCTTCTCCCTCCTTCTCTCCTGTCTCTCCCTCGGGCCGTGGCCGCCGTCCCGCGTCCGCGCGCCGCCCCCGCACCGCGTTTCCGCTGCCGTCCCGAGAAGACACAGGAGAAAAGAAAAGATCAGCAGAAAGACAGAGAGTTGAAGAAAGAAAATAGACCGTTCTTCCTCCCCTTCTTGACCTCCCTTCCCTTTCTCCCCTTCCTTCCCTCTCTGCTTCTTCCCTTTCCTCTCTTCTTCCATTCCCTTCGTCTCTTCTCTTCCGACCCCTTATAGAGTTGTCACAGAAGGCTGTCTTCTACGAATGGTTTGGTGAATGATATAGACGCTCCTTCCGCATACACTTCGCTCCCTCCTCCTCCCTCCCTTCGCCCCCTCCCTCCCTCTTGCTACGTGCGCTCTGCTCTTTCCCCTTCCCTCCGGTCCTTCGCGGCAAAAGGATAAGACGCAGAGTGCTTCGCCTTGGAGAAGCGAAGAAGAGAAAGAAAGCGAGTCTCTCCCTCCTCCTCCTCTCCCTTCTCTATCTCTCCTTTCCCCCGCATTTACTTCTCCGCTTCCCCTCCCACCTCTCCTATCCCCCCTCCTCTCCCGTCTCGTCTCCCCTCTCTTACGCTCCCCTGCTCCTCTCTCCCCCCCACTCCCTCCACTATCTCCTCTGGCTCCCCTTCCCCCCTCCCTGATCTGATCTACCTTCCTCTACCCCTCTCCTTCCCTACCCCCCCCCTCCTCGCTTCCTCCTCTTCCTCCCCATCTCCCCGTCTCCTTCTCCCCCCCTCCGGCTCCCTCGAGCAAACACGCGATCTCCTTATAGGCGGATCTCCACAAAAAACACAAAAACCATAGGGAACTTCCGTTGTGTTCTCTGGGGGGCCCCCTGGAAGGGTGTCCTTCTTCGTGCACCCCGAGCAAGGAATAAATAATCTAAAAGGGTAAAATAAAAAAAAAAGGGAAACAGAGATGCCTTCAGCGTAGAAAGAGAGGAAAAAGAAGAACAGCAGGGAAGAAAGCAGAGGGGAGCCCCTATCTGCCCTTCTCGTCCCGCCTCTCTGGTACTTGTCTCGGGAAAAAACGCTAAGTTGGGAAGCAAGCAATTAACTGAAAAGAGACATTTAGCTGAAAGAGAAGAGTAGGTGTGAGTTTATAGGCAGAGAGTAGATGAGTAGTTGCCAACCCAGAAGAAAACCAATAAAAGTTTAAAAAGGGGCCCTCTTCCTTCCCTGCTTCTATCTTGAGCTTCACCGTTCCTTGTCTTTCATGTGTTGGGGCGGCGGTCTCCTGAGAGTCGCGCCGGTCCACCGGCCTGTCTGCTCCTTCTGCTTCTTTGCTCTCCCGCCCTATCCCCCCGTCTGGTTCCCCCCCCCCTTTCCTTACTCTTCTTTTCCGCCCCCTCTTTCGCTTTTATTCCTCTCTTCTCTCTCCCTGTCTCTTGCTCACATCTTCTTAGTGTTATTTCTCCTCCAGCAGGCCCACATACAGACAGAAGAGAAAAGAAAAGGGAGCAAGCAGAATGGAAACAGAAAGGCCTCGGCACCCGCGGTCTGCTTGCGTCTCCCGGTGGGCGTTGGCGAATTCGGCTCCGATTCCGCCGCCCTTTTTCGCTGCCTCCTCCTTCTCCTTCTCTCGTTCCTCGTCCGCGCCCCCGTTGGCCGTCCTCCCCCCGCGCCGCCGGGCGGTGCAGCGCGTTGCCCTCCCCGCCTTCTCTGCTCCCGCCCCCTCTGCCACCGTCTGTTCTCTTCTCCCTTTCTTATCTCCCCCCTTCCCCCCGCGTTGTGCGGTCTCCCCCCCCAACTGCCCCTTACCTCGCTCCTGCTGCTCTCCGCCCCCCTCTTTCTCCCCGCCGCTGCCCGTACCCGTCTATGCTCTCCCTTTCCGTTCCCCCTCTAATCCTCTCCACTCCGCTTTCCTCCTGTGGCCCTGCCTGCCTGTACACGCTCTATCGTCTACACCTCTCCCCCCTTTTTCATTCACTCCACTTTGCACCGCGCCCCCCCTTTGTTCACCTTACCTCTATCCCCTGCCTTCCTTTACCTCTTCGCCCTCTGTACGCATTCTTCCACTTCTCCCCCCCCTGTTCTCCTCTCCGCTCCCCTTTTATCTCTCTTCTCCTCCTTCCCTTCCTCCCTTCTCTCTTGTGTCCCTGCCCTTACTGGTCCACCTGTCTTCCGCCTTGTCCTCCGCCCGTCCTGCCCCTACCTTCCGCGTGGGCTGAGCCTCTTCTCCTCCCCCTTCCTCCCTTCCCCCTCTCATCTCCCCTCCTTAGTTTCCCCCTCTTGTCCCCCCTTTCTAACTTCCTCTGACCCCCTTTTTTTCAAACTCCTGTCCGGATGTTTCCTATCCTTTTTCCGTTTTCAGCTGCCTGTATTCGGCAAGTATTGTCCGGCAGCATCCCTCATCGTAGAGAGACCTAGGACAGAGGGAGGGGAGACCCCAATGTAATG
>CASHTH010002388.1:0-20109 GCA_030341885.1 Geodia barretti | reverse complement strand
GGCACCATATCATCGGCGATTGGGCCGAGGTCGAGCCCCGTTCCCAACGGCTCGCCGCGCAATTCGGAGTAGGCGCGATGCAGGTTGCCGGCGAGGCGCTCCGAGTCATGCCATCCGGAGAACCGCCCCAGATCGGTCTGTCGTGCGGTTTCCAGGGGAGCGAGTCCCGAATGGAAGGCCGCCTTCGCAGTTTCCTGGACGAACCGGAGATAGGCTTCCATGTTGTCTATAACATCCGGGCCGCACACTGGGCCGTGGCCAGGGACTATGGTCTCCGCACCAAACTCCCGAAGGCGGTCGAGGGCGACCTGAGATCCGGCGATGGATCCCATCGCAACGAATGGGGTGCCGCCATTGAACAGCAGATCGCCCGTGAAGAGCAGCTTTCTCTCGGGGAGCCACACCACGGTGTCATTGGTGGTATGGGCCGGCCCCATGTAGTGTAGTTCCAGCTTGAGGTCGTCCACGAACAGGTCGAGCCGGTCCTGGAAGGTGATGAACGGAGGGGCGAGTTCCAGGTCCCCCCACACCACATTGGGAAACAGCGGATGCAGGGTGTGGAGTCCTGTGTCTATCACGGCCTGTCGGCAGAGTTCGTGTCCCACGATGGACGCGCCGTGCAGCAGATAGTTGCCGTGGGTGTGATCACCGTGGTGGTGGGTGTTAACAAGCGTGCCGACCGGAAGGTCGGTAACTTCCCGGATGGTGCGAAGGAACGCCCGGGTGCGGGCCTCTGAAGCAGGTGTCGACAACTGAGACCGCGTCGTTGCCGGTGATGAATCCGGTGTTGTTGAGACCCCAGGTCCCGTCATCTGGATGTATGCATACACACCGGCGCTGACCTCTTCCACCGTGGGCGGGGGTAGTTCGTCGGCGTGCTGTGCAAGGCCCGCGCGAGGGTCATCCGGCATGGTCTGCCTCCGGGTGGTTACGGGATCCAATTCAGCATACGGCTCCGCAGATACGCGGTCAACCGCGATGAGGGCAGGAACTTGTCTCCTGATGGCCAGGGTCATTTAGTTTTCTATGGCAACCTTGCGAGTCCGTTCGTGGTGAGCTTGTAGAACCATTGAAAGTACGGACTTCGAAAGGCTAAGGACAACGGGGTTTGCACTACAAAGAAGAGACCTACCTGATGGCGGCCTCACTGGCAAACCCTTGGGGACGGTTGTAAGATTTCTGTCGGAACGACGTCTATTCGGAATTCGGAGATTTGTACATGCCTGCAGTCGCCCCCTACGGTTCGTGGAAGTCGCCCATAACGACCGCCTTGATCGGTCCGGAGCGGTCGGATTGGGGCAGATATTGCCCTGGAAGACGACGATGTTTACTGGGTGGAAATGAGGCCCTCGGAAGGAGGCCGCATGGTCATCGTGCGACGAAGTTCCGACGGTTCAACCACTGACTTGACGCCCGAACCCTACAGTGCCCGGACGCGGGTGCATGAGTACGGCGGCGCGGCATTTCTCGTCAATGACGGCGTGGTGTATTTCTCCGACCAGAGGCTGTACCGGCAGGACCCGGGCCGGGAGCCAAGGGCCATCACTCCGGATCAACCGCTACGTACGCGGACGGAGTATTCCGACCGGACAGATAGGCTGACGCGGCGGCCTGGTCAGGATAGTATGATAGATTAGGCCGGAAGACCATGGCGGAGACGGAGAACCGGTCAACGGCATCGTTGGTGTGGATGCAGAGGGGAGGGAACCGCAGAAGGTCCTGTTTTCCGGGTCGGATTTCTGCGCGGCCCCGCGCCTGAACCCTGAAGGCACGAAGCTGGCATGGTTGGCCTGGGACCACCCGAACATGCCCTGGGACGGCACGCAGCTACTGTTGGCAGAGGTCCTGGCTGACGGAAGTCTGGGTGAACCACAAGTGGTTGCGGGCGGCGCCGAGGAATCGGTGCTGCTGCCACTCTGGTCGCCGGAGGGCGAACTGCATTTCGTGTCTGACCAGACAATGGGTTGGTGGTGAACCTATCGAGGGACGAAACGGGGAGTTTAGCGGTGCTGAAATGGAAGCGGAGTTTGCTCGTCCTCAGTGGGGTTTGACCCGGCGGCCTACGGGTTTCTCGACGACGGCCGCATTGCCTGTAGCTATGTGGAGAGCGGGTTGTGGAACATCGGGCTCATCGAACCAGAGTCGGGGCAGTTGACCCGCCTTGGACTGCCTTTTTCGGAGATGGGCCGCGGCGAACTACGGGTGTTCGGGAATCGAGTAGTCTTCTCTGCCGGGGCTCCGGACAAGGCAATGGCCGTGCTGTCGCTGGATGTGGCAAGCGGGGCAGTGGAGACGTTGCAGCAGGCCCACGAGCTGGAGGTCGACCCAGCGTACCTCTCTGCACCCGAGGCGTTGGAATTTGAGACGGCGGGAGGGAAGACGGCCCACGCTTTCTACTATCCGCCGCGCAATCCGGACTTCTTTGCCCCCGAGGGCGAGAAGCCTCCCCTGCTGGTCAAGAGCCATGGGGGCCCCACCGCCGCGGCCCAAACCGCCCTGAATCTGGGAATCCAGTTCTGGACCAGCCGGGGGGTTGGGGTGGTTGATGTGAACTATGGCGGTAGCACAGGGTACGGCACGGAGTATCGCCGGCGGCTGAATGGAACCTGGGGCATTACGGACGTTGACGACTGGAGCGTGAATGCGGCGCGGTTCCTGGCATTGCGGGGGGACGCCGACCCGGAGCGGCTGGCCATCGACGGCGGAAGCGCGGGAGGGTACACGACTCTCGCGGCTTTGACTTTTCACGACGTCTTCGGGGCGGGAGCCAGCTACTATGGCGTCAGCGACCTGGAGGCTCTGGCCAAGGAGACGCACAAGTTCGAGTCGCGGTACCTCGACAGCCTGGTCGGGCCGTACCCGAGCGGCAGGACCTCTATGTGGCGAGGTCGCCGATCAACCACACGCACCTACTGTCCTGCCCTCTGCTTCTGCTGCAGGGGCTGGAAGACGAAATAGTCCCGCCGAACCAGGCGGTCATGATGTTCGAGGCGGTGAAAGCCAAGGGTCTGCCGACAGCCTACATACCGTTCGAGGGCGAACAGCATGGCTTTCGACGGTCGGAGAACATCCAGCGCGCACTGGAGGCGGAGCTGTACTTCTACTCGCGTGTATTCGGCTTCAGGCTTGCCGATCCTGTGGAGCCTGTGGAGATCGAAAACCTGCCCGGCTGATCGAACCTGTCGGCGTCTCTAGTTCGCGGCCATGCGTGCCTTGTGGTCGCGGCGGTCGGCGCAGCTGCGGCACCAGCCGTAGAAGTCGATGCGCTGTCCGGTGAACTCGAAATCGCTGGTGCCTTCGAGGAGGGACTTCATCTCCGACACGATATCCCTGCCCTCGCTGGAGTCCACGACACTGCCGCAGCCGACGCAGACAAGGTTGGCGTGGGGAGAGAGGTTTGCGTCGTAGCGGGACTGCTTCTGGAAGGGAAGCGCCCTCACTACGCCCGCCTGTTCCAGCGTCTCTAGAGTGGAGTAGACGGTGGCCAGTGTAACGTAGGGGAAGAACTCCTTGACCCGCTGGTATATCTCCTTGACCGAAGGGTGGTCTCCCGAATTTACCACGACTTCCGCGATGGCGAGTCGCTGGGGTGTTTGTCGAATCCCCAAGGTTTTGAGCTTTGAAGCCAGCTGTTCTGGTGTTGTCAAAACATCTCTACTGCCGCCAACCCCGGCCTCCCGGTTACAGGCGAATTTCATATTAAAAGCGATGGGAAGGGGGACCAGTCCTCCCTTCCCATTGTTTGAAACCTACGATGGGGAAGAGAGCGGCCTAGAGGCGCCCCCCGAAGAACATGGGCTGCTGCTTGCGATAAATCTGGATCCTGTTTCGGCAGGACTCCACCGCGAACAAGCGGTCCTGATCGTCCACTTCGACATAGCAGACGCCCCAGAAGTCCTTCTCGCGCTCGATGCCTTGGGCGATCTCCCGCTCGTACCACATCTCTGAGTTGGCGTCCAGCTTGTCCTTGCCCCACTTGGAGATGGTGGCGTCGCCAGTTAGGGTGGAAACCAGATCGCCTTCGGGGCTGTAAATCCGGACCTTCTCGTTGCCCCAGTCGGCAACATAGATCAGCCCCTGGCTGTCAGTGTCGACGCTGGTCGGGCGGCTCAGGTCGCCCTCGCCGTAGGACTGCAGGAACCGGCCGTCGGCGTTGAACTTCTGAATCCGGTCGTTGCGCCAGTCGGCGATGAAGATATCGCCGGCCTTGTCGATTGAGATGCCCCAAGGGAGGCCCAGCTCGCCTTCGCCGGTTCCCTCGGATCCAAACTTGGCGAGGAACTGGCCGTCGGGGGTGAACTTCTGGACGCGATGGTTCTTGCTGTCGACGACATACACGTTGTCGTCGGCGTCGAAGGCCATGCCGGAGGGGCCGTCGAGCTCACCGTCGCCGCTGCCCTTTGTGCCCCATTTGCCCAGCCATTCGCCGTCGCGGTCGAACATGGAAATGCGGTTCACCCACTCGTCGGCGACATAGACATTGCCCTTGCTGTCGATGGCGACTGAGGTGGGCCAGATGAGAGAGCCGTCGTTTTCGTTTTCCTCGGTCTCGCCGGCGGTATGGACGCCGCGGGCGAACTCGCCGACATAGTCCTCGTCAACGGTGCAGATGGTGATGCGCTTGCCGTCGGGGCGGTATTCGTAAGAGCGGTTGACGACATAGATCGAGTCGTCCTCGCCTCGGGCGACGGCGACGGGGTTGCGGAAGCCGGGGCCGGAGAACTCGCCGCGCCCGATGGTATGGCTGTATTGGAAGGTTATGCCCAGAGTCTGTGTAGCCATCGTTACCTCGCTTGATTCGAGTGTCGCCTGCCGATTCCCTGCCGAAGGATCCATCCCCATCCCGACCCTCCCCCTGAAGGGGAGGGAACGAGGGTCGGGGTACCCGGCGGAATCTAGGCGGCGATGAAGTCCATCTGCTCGAAGGTCCCGCCGACGATCGGCTTGGCGTCCAGGCCCATCCACTGCTCCAGCAGGGTGGAGTACAGGCCGCGGAAGTCGTTGTTGAAGTGCAGGTCGCCTTCCAGCAACTTCTCTGGAGCCATCGAGGGGTATTCGCCGTAGAGGCCGCCCTTGATATGATCGCCGACGATGAAGGCGACGCCACCGGAACCGTGGTCTGTGCCGGAGCCGTTGTCATGGACGCGTCGGCCGAACTCGGTGAATACCAGCAGCACGACATTGTCGCTGGCCGCCTTCTCGCTGATGTCCTGGTAGAAGTTCGAAACGGCGCGGGAGGTGTCGGTCCACAGCTTGGAGTGGGCGCTGAGCTCACCGGCGTGGGTGTCGAAGCTGTTGTAGGGGGCGGTGGTGTACAGGAAGCGGGTGCCCAGGTTGGCCAGGTGAACCATGGCTATGTTGCGCATGTACTGGGCCACCGAGTCGTTACCGTACTCGACCGTGGAGTTGTACATTTCTGGGGGCGGTGGCAAGGATGTCGGCGCCCTTCAGCGCGTCCATGCCTGTGTGGGACAGGTAGTCGACCACGGAGCCGCGGCCCACGGCCGGGGAGTACATGCGGGAGAAGAGGTCCAGGGCTTCGTCGCGCTCCTCTTCCTCGATGCCGGTCAGCACGCCGTAGGTCTCCAGGTTGCCGACGGAGGCAACGGGGACCTGCGGGGCAGCCATGGAGCGGGGAAGGCCGCGGCCGAAGTTGACGCCGGTCAGCACATTCTCAGCCTTGGGGTCGATGTCGCGGATGGCGCGGCCTATCCAGCCCTCGGTGCCGACCTTGTCCGGCTCGCAGGTGTGCCAGATGTCCATTGAGCGGAAGTGAGAGCGGTTGGGGTTGGGGTAGCCGACGCCCTGTATGACCGCGACCTTCCCCTGGTCGTAGAGGTCCTTCAGGGGGCCCATGGCTGGGTTGAAGCCGACATAGTCATTGAGTCGCAGAACCTGCTCTTCGGACACGCGCACGGTGGGGCGATTGTCGGCATAGAGCGGGTCGCCGTATGGAATCAAGGTGTTGACGGCGTCGTTGCCGCCGGAGAGTTGCAAAACCACCAGGACGGGGTCTTTCTTGGTTGAAGTCATTGTCTGGCCACTCCTTGTAAGGTCTCTTGTAGCCGTGCTGTTTTCGGTTCGCGGCGGTCGCTACTCTGCGGTAGTGCCGCCGTCGATGACCAGCTCTGAGCCGGTCACGAAGGACGATTCGTTGGATGCAAGGTAGATCACGCCGTAGGCGATGTCCTCTGGCGTTCCCACCCGCTTGAGGGGGAGGCGGCGCATCCGAGCCTCCCAGCGTTCAGGGTCGGAAAAGGAATCCCGGATCATCTCGGTATCGATGGGGCCGGGATGCACCGAGTTGCAGCGAATGTTGTCGCCGGCGTATTGGATGGCGGTGGACTTGGTCAGCAGGCGAACGGCGCCCTTGGTGGCGGTGTAGCTGGGGGAACCCTCGGGGCTTCCCACCAGCCCGGCGGTGGACGAGATATTGACGATGGACCCGCCGCCGACCTCCTGCATGGCGGGAATGGCGGCCTTCGTGCCAAGGAAAACTCCCTTGGCATTGATGTCCATGATCCGGTCCCAGTCCTCCACCGTGGTATCCTCGATCCCCTTGCGGATGAGGATGCCGGCGTTGTTGACCAGCGTATCCAGGTGCCCGTAGGCGGAGACGGCGGTGGACACCGCGGCGCTCCAGTCGTCCTCGCTGGTGACATCGAGGTGGACGTAGGTAACGTCCAACCCAGCTTCGGCCAATTCGGCCTCCACCTGTCTTCCCAGGTCGTCGAGGATGTCCCCGATGACGACCCTGGCACCTTCCTGGGCCATCATGCGTGCTTCGACGGCCCCCTGTCCCCTGGCGCCGCCGCTGATCAGTACCACCTTGCCGTCCAGTCTGCCCATGTCCGACCTTACCCGGTTGATGTTTTCATAGGGGCAGCCCTTGTGGGCTCCCCAGGGTTGCGGGCTAGGGACGCCCATAACGGGCGTCCCTACATTGTTAGCCTGCTATGCGAACTGGAATTCCTGGGTGGCGACGATGAGCTGGAGGGTCTGGCCGACGCGGCGGGCATAGTCCTCGGTGCCGGTCTCCAGGGCTCCTCCCTTCTCAATGAAGTCAACCAGATAGTCACGGGTCTCGTCGGGAAGCTGGTAGGAGCCGACCATATCGAGACAGCGGTCTACGAAGGCCTTCGGCTCGGTGACGCTCTCGGAACTGAGGCGGTCGATGATGGCGCGAATGCCGGGCAGGGCGGTGTTGCCGACCTGGTCTGCGGCAAAGTTGATGCGCTCTACCAGCGTGCCGCTGTCGATCCACTCGGCGCCGGTGTGCCAGCCCTCAACAGTGGGCGGGTTCATCAGGTCCTGGCCCATGTAACGAATTTCCATGGCGATGGGATGCAGGCCGGGCTTCGGGTGGGTGAAGTCCTGCACCAGGCGCATGGTACCGGCAACGGTCTCCGCAGGGCTCTTGACCTTGGCAAAGCGGGCGTTCTTGAAGAATTCGGAGTTGAACAGCGTCCGGAGCATGGCAGTGATGCTGTAGTTGGACTCGAAGTAGGCGTCCTCCAGCATCTTGATGGCTTTCGGGGTCGCGTGGCGGGGTCTCCTGCCAGGCGGGAACCTGCGGCTCGTCGGCCACGAAGTAGTTATACAGGTGGCGGGCGACGAACCGGGCAGTGGCCGGCTGGCGGGCGATTATGTCGATTATCTCTTCGCCGTTGAGGTTACCGGTCTCGCCGAGGAAGGTCTTTTCATCCTGGTCATGGTCCGCGGGATTAAATACGAACTGGGAGGTATAGCGCCCATAGGGATAACGCGGGATGGCGTTGGTGATGGTCCACCCGGTAAATGCACGGGCGGCTTCCTTGACGTCATCCTCCGAATAGTTGGCGTGGCCATCCATGCCGACGCCCATCGAGAAGAGTTCCAGAAGCTCGCGGCCCCAGTTCTCGTTGATGGCGTCCTTGTGGCTCATGCAATTGTCCAGGTAAAAGACCATAGCCGGGTCGCGGGACAGCTCAAGCAGCAGGTCGCGCATGCTGCCCATGCCCAGTGCCCGGAACATATCCAGCTGGTCCTGGATCTGGCGGCCATGCTCGCACTTTGAGTTTTGCCGGTGCAGAAGATGCCGTGCCAGAACAGGGTGACTTTTTCCTGCAGCGGGCGCTGGGTGTTGATCATGCGGTAGGTCAGATACGCCTGGTTGACTTCCAGTGCGTTCATCTCCTTCCAGTCGACGAAATAGCGCTCCAGCAGGGGCTTGTCCAAGTCGGGCTGTTCCAGGGGAGATAGGAACTCTTCGACGGTGGCCTCGTAACCTGCTGCCACCCGGCGTTCGACTTCCTCGTAGGTGGCGCCAAACCCGGCGCGGCGCATGAGATGAGCCATAAGCTCAATATCTTGGTTGGCCATGAATGCCTCTCCTGCCTTGTAGTCTGGCCGGTGTAGCTCCGGGGGTAAAGGCTGCGACCGGACACGTTGGGACGACCGGCGCACGCAGCCTAGTTCTGAGGCAGATTATAATGATTCCAAGTTTAGATTGTCTATCTTCTCCCTAATCCCGGCGGAAAAGGGACAACATCCAGATTTGAATCGATCTCGAAAAGCAAAATGGGCGGGATTTCAACCCGCCCATCGGTTCTTACAGGCAGTCGAAGGCAGGTTCACCCTCGGCCGAAGCGGCGGCGGTGCTGGCGGAGAGCGCAGTCGTTCATGACTACCGGGATGCCGGCGGCCTCTGCCTTGGCCCTTGGCTTCCTCGTTGATCACCCCATCTTGCATCCAAATGTACCTGGCCCCCACTTCGATTGCTTCGTCCACCACGGGCGGGACCTGATCAGAACGACGGAAGACGTCGACCATGTCGATGGACTCAGGCACCGATTTCAGGTCTGGATAGCTCTTCTCTCCCAGGGCCTCCTCGATGACCGGGTTCACAGGAATGATGCGGTAGCCCTGACTCTGCAGGTAGCTTGCGACCCGGTGGCTGTCGCGGTCGGGGTTGTTGGAAAGACCGACCACTGCGATGGTCTTGCTGTTTCTCAGCTGCTCATCTACGAGGTCAACATATTCGGTCGCCATGGTCTATCTCCTTGACTTGGCTGTCCCTTAGTTAAATTGTTGAAAGCATGAACCGATGGGGTGCAAGCCCAGCCTGGCATAGCGGCTATAAATCAGTTCCAGGACTTGCCGCTGATGTATCGGTATGCAGCGATGGCCGCGGTAGCGCCGTCGCCAGCTGCTGAAACGAGCTGCGACGACGAGTATTGTCGGATGTCGCCGACGGCGTAGACGCCGGGCAACAAGGTCTCCATAGAGACATTGACCGGGATGTGCCCGCCGCCGTCGGTCTCCAAGAGGCCGCCGACTATGCCGGAGTTGGGAGTCAGGCCAACGTAGACGAACAATCCGGAAAGCTCGACAACTTCCGGAGTGCCGGTGGACAGGTTGGTGGTGCGAACCCCGGAAACGGTGTCTTCGCCGAGGACTTCCTCTATGACCGAGTTCCAGTGGACTTCGATTTTGGGTTCGGCCATCACCCGGTTTGACAGTTCCTGCTGGGCCCGCAGCTCGCCGCGCCGGTGGAAGAGCAGGACCCTGTCGGCGTATTGGGCCAGCACTAGGGCTTCGTCGGCTGCCGAGTCGCCGCCGCCTACGATACCAACCACCTCGCCGCTGTACAGGGGACCGTCGCAGGTGGCGCACTGGGAGACGCCCCGCCCCATGAACTCTTCTTCTCCAGGGATTCCCAGTAGCCTGGTGTAGAACCGGCGGCGACAATCACGGCCTTGGACTGAATGTCCCCAGCGTCCGAGTTGACGATCCGGTATTCACCACGCTCCGTGATGCCGGACACTTCGCCCATTACGAAATCAGCCCCGGCATTCATGGTCTGTTCCTGGATCATGGCAGCCAGGTCGGCCCCCATGACGCCTTCAGGGAACCCGGGGAAGTTCTCCACCTTATCAACATTGATGATGGAGGCCCCACCCATCATCCGTTCGATAACAGCGGTACGCAATCCGTAGCGAGCGGAGTACAGACCTGCGGTCATGCCAGCGAGGCCGCCGCCGATTATTGCAACGTCGTAGTCTCCTGCCATTCAATAAGCCCCATTTTCCGGTTACCCAGAATTATACACCTGGCTTGAGCCGCGACCGCGCGTGCAGAGCTATATGGTTTCCAGACCTTGAAGGAAACTCACTGTCATGGCGGCGCACTCGGCGGGCTTTTCCATTTGCAGAAAATGGGTAGTCTCAGGCAGGAAGTCATAGTCCAGCCCGATGAGTTCCCGAAGGTCCATGCTCGGCATGAACGAGTAGGGTTCGGTTGGGTCGGTACCGATTGCCTTTACGGGGCAGGAGATTTTCTGCAGGTCAACCCGCATCGCCCAGCCAAACAGGTATTCATAGACCTGGGCCTCGTATTCCCCCGGGCAGCACAACTCATAGCCCGATCCGCCAGGGGCGGGCCTAAGGGTGGTCTCGGCCATGAGCTCAGGAACGCCCGGAAGGAGCCGACGGTGGTTTCGGGACCGGTACAGGCGGTTGGCGAACTCTTCGCGCGTCTCGAACTGCTCGCGCCGACGGCGGGCGATGGCGCTCATCTCTTCACCCATTTCCGCCAGGTCTTCGGGCTTTCCCCCCGGAGGCCGGATCGGAGGATCAAACAGAACCAGGCTCGAAAAACCCTTCCACTGTTCTTCGTGCAGGAGCGCTACAAGTGCTGAAAGGGAGTGGAAAACTCCTGCGACCGGCCGCTCATCGAAATTCCGACCGATGGCCCTGAGAATAGTCTCGCAGTCCCGTACGAAAGTGGGGATATTCTGTGCATTGCGAGGCCCGGGGGGATTCCAGCCGTGGCTGCGCAGATCGAAGAGAAACAGGTCAAACTTGTCTTGAAGAAGGGACCAGTAGGGAAAGTAGGTGTCTATAGACAGGCCGCAACCGTGGCTGAGGAGCATCCTGGGGCCGTACGGATTGCCATGCCGACGAACATATATGAGAGCGCCGTCGTCCATGGAAACTTCCAGCACCGCCTGCGCTTCGGGCAGTTCCCAAGTACCGTTCATGGACTCTGTCCGTCTCCAGGCCTGAAATCTGACCAACCTAGTCGGCTTGTCGGATTCCACATGGACTATTAGCGAAGCTGCTCTGAACACTGGCGTCCTACTTGAATTGCCAGTGGTGGGCAGAATTTTACCAGAGTGATTGTTATCGTCAAGATTCAGGCTGTTTTCGTAGACGGATCTTCTGGGTCGAAAAAGGGGAAAAAGGGATAGCGCACCTTGCGCATAGTGGCGCTTTTGTTTGAGTAACGAGTTGCGGTCGCGAATGGACTGAATTTCATAAGGAACTATCTCAAAACTACCTGCGGCCACCAGACCGTCATTCCCGAGAAAGCGGGAATCCAGTGGCACTTGCTGGTACCTGCTCGGTGCCATCAGAGCGCAGAGCGCAGTTGCTTTGAGATAGTTTCTAAATCGTCGGCTAGGTGAGGAAGGGTTTCCGTTGCGTGGGCACTCGCCCTCTTCTTCTCTTCGTTGACAGCTTTATGCGGCCAACCGTAGACTGAATTTCAGCCAGTATTTGTAAGAATCAAGCAGTTACTGATTGATTCGAGTAATTGTTGTGTTTGGAGAAGGAGATGCCTTCGTTAGCTGAACTGGACCCGGAGATAGCCGCAGCCCTGGAGGGCGAAGACCGCAGGCAGCGTGAATCCATAGTACTCATCGCTTCAGAAAATTACGCCAGCAAAGCTGTATTGGCGTCGGGTTCAAGCGTTGTCAGCAACAAATACGCCGAGGGCTACCCAGGGCGCCGTTACTACGGGGGATGCGAGCATGTTGACGTCTTGGAGAGTCTGGCCATAGAGAGGGCCAAGGATCTCTTTGGAGGGGAGCATGCCAATGTGCAGCCGCACAGTGGCGCGCAAGCGAACATGGCGGTCTACTTCGCCCTGCTGGAGCCGGGCGAAACGGTGATGGGGATGCAGTTGGACCATGGCGGCCATCTCACCCACGGCGCGAAGGTCAATTTCTCCGGCAAGTTGTACAACTTCGTTTCATACGGAGTGGACCGGGAAACAGAGACAATTGACTTTGACTCCGTGGAGAAACTGGCACAAGAACACAAACCCAAGATTATCGTGGCCGGATACAGCGCGTATCCCCGGATCATAGACTTCCCCCGTTTCCGGGCCATCGCAGACAGCGTGGGGGCGTACCTGATGGTGGATATGGCGCACATCTCTGGCCTGATCGCCGGAGGGGCGCATCCGTCTCCGTTCCCTCATGCCCAGATAGTGACCTCCACCACCCAGAAAAGCCTCCGGGGGCCCCGGGGCGGTTTCATCATGTGCACAGAGGACCTGGCGAAAGACATCGACTTCGCCGTCTTCCCCGTGATGCAGGGGGGGCCGATGATGCACACCATTGCCGGGAAGGCGGTCTGTTTCGGCCAGGCCCTCAAGCCCGAGTTCGCCCAGTACGCGCACCAGGTCGTCGATAACTGCCAGGTGCTGGCGACCGGGTTGTCCGAGGCAGGGATGCGACTGGTTTCCGGTGGCACCGACAACCACCTGCTCCTGGTTGATGTCACCCCCCTCGGCATCACCGGAAGGCAGGCGGAGCAGGCATTGGAAGCTGTGGGCATCATCGCCAACAAGAACGCCATTCCCTTCGACCAGAGGCCTCCCCGGGTGACCAGCGGGCTGCGGCTGGGGACCCCTGCAATCACGAGCCGTGGCATGGGCACGACGGAGTCGGGTCAGGTGGCTTCGATGGTGGCTCGTGTGCTGAGAGACATAAACAACGAACAGGTTCACCGCCAAGTGGCCGACGAAGTACGTGAGCTCGCTGCCGGATTCCCGGTGCCTGGCATCGACGACTAGTTGAGACCCCAAGGGCCTGATGCTATAATCCAAAAACTATTTGAACCTGAAGGGGAACCTTTGCGTCACTACGAACTAGTTGTCGTTCTCAGCCCAATGATCAGCCCAGACGAAGCCGGTCAGGCATGGGAGCGAATCAAGGGGTTTATAACCAACCGCGAAGCAGAAATCGTGCACGAGGAACGCTGGGGAACCAGGCGTCTGGCCTATCCCGTCAAGAAGGGCCAGTACCAGTTCCTCGAAGGAAACTACCACCTCACGCGGTTCACTGCTGAAAAGTCCTTCAACCGCGATCTCGAGAACTATCTCAAGCTGGACGATAACGTCCTCAGATCGCTGGTTACCAACACGGTCTCCGAGGAAGAGCTGGCCGCCCATGCCGCGCAGACACGCGCCCCCCGGCCGCCGAGGCCGCCGGTTGGCGCTGCGCCTCAGGGAGCCCCTCCGGGAGCGGCCCAAGCCCCCGCGCAGGCACCGGCTGAGGGCGAAGCAGCCCCCGCTCCGGCAGTTGCAGAAGCTCCTCAGCCAGCAGCCGAGGCCCCCGCGCAGGCACCGGCAGAGGACGGAGCTGCGGCAGTTGCAGAGGCCCCTGCGCAGGCACCAGCCGAGGCCCCCGCGCAGGCACCGGCAGAGGCAGTTGCAGAAGCGCCTCAGCCAGCAGCCGAGGAGCCTGCTCCGGTGGCAGAACCTGGCCCTGATCCCGCGCCTGCCCCAGAACCGGAACCCGAACAGCCAGCTGAGTAGCGGAGTCCGCCGTGAACAAGATTATTGTTATCGGCAATGTGGGACGCGACCCGGAGATGCGATATACGCCCAGCGGCCAGTCGGTTACGTCTTTCAGCGTCGCTTCCAATCGTCGCTATAGGACGGCTGACGGTGAGCAGCGGGAAGAGACCGAATGGTTCAACGTCAGCGCATTTGGCCGGCTGTCCGAGATCTGCAACCAGTATTTGACTCGGGGTCAGCAAGTTTACATTGAGGGACGCCTTAAAGGCAGAGGCTATGCCGACAGAGATGGCCAGCCTCGCTATTCCCTTGAGGTTACCGCCACCGAAATGCAAATGCTGGGCCGGCGAGGCGACGGCGAGTATAGCGGCAGTGGCGGAAATGGAGAGGGATATGGTGGAGGTCGCGGGATGGCCGACGCCGGCGGACCGCCGCCCTACGATGAAACTGACGATTTGCCCTTCTAGAAGATCTACCATGGTGAAATCGGTTCGACAAATCTGAGGTACTGGATTTTCAATGACTACCGAAGCGACAAACAGGCCGTCTGATGGACCCCAAGGCGCACGCCCACCTGGGCCTCCGGGAGGCCGCCCGCAGGGTGGCCCGGGAGGCGGAAGGCCGGGTGGAAGGCCAGGGGGCCGGCCCCGCGGGCGTTTGGTTCCCCGGCGGAGGGTCTGCACCTTTTGCGTCGAGCACATCAAGATCGTCGATTACAAGGACATCGATAAAATCCGACGCTTCGTGTCGGATCGCGCGAAGATCGAACCGCGACGGCGCACGGGGGTCTGTGCAAAGCACCAGAGGGCATTGCGCATCGCCATCCAGCGCGCTAGGCACATCGCCCTGATCCCGTTCGTAGCGCATCACTCCTTCCCCAGCGTTCGCCGCTGACATCCCGTCGCGTTGCCGCTTGAGGATGGGTTTTGGAAAGGGCGCAATTAGCTCCGTTAAGAGGCGCCGGGATGTGGCAATGGCACTAGCCCGGCTCACCGGTCGTTTCGGCGGCCCACGGGGCAGAGCGAGCCGCCGTCGCCAGGCCCGGGCCGGCAGCGGAGGCGAACCGGACGTAGAAGCTCGGAGCCCGGCGGAGAGACGGGAACGCCGGCGTCGCTACTTCTCGGCGGGCATCGGAGCTTTCCTGTTGCTGGTAGTAGTCGGGGTAGTGGTCTATGGGTACTTCTGGGAGTTCTACCGGCCCCCCCGGGTATGGGCTGGCAGCGTCAACAGCGTCGAATTCACCATGGGCGATCTTGTCCAGCGGATTCGTGTGCTGCAGGGAGTCAACCGTTACCAAGGCGGGCGAGTGGATCTCAGCAGAGTGCCTTTCGAGTATTTGCAGGAACTGGTGAACGTGGAAATTCTACGCCAACAGGCGACCTCTCTGGGTGTCAAACCCAGTGAAGAGGGCATTGAGGGGGCATTGCGCCGCCAGTTTGAGCCCACCGCACCGGAGGGCCAAGAAGTTGATCCAGGTCAATTGGACCGCGAGTTCCGCAACAATTACCAGACCTTTCTCACCGCCACGGGCCTTACCGATTCTGAATACAGGGTGATCGTGGAAGAAGACCTCACCGAGTTCGGCCTCTTCCTGAAGCTGGGAGATGAGATCGAAAATTCACAGGAGCACGTCGAGGTACGCTGGATACGGCTTCCCGTTGACCCCTCCGAAGCGGGAGCGAGCGACCTGCAACCGGACCAGGTTGTGCAGAGGCTGGAAGTAGAACCATTTGAGGTGGTGGCCCGGGAAGTTTCCCGGCCTGCTGGTTATTCCGATGCTTCAGGCAATGTCGGATGGGTGCCCAGGGGCGCCTTCCCCAACTTGGACCGATTGCTCTTTGGAGACGAAGAACGGGGGACCGTCGCTTTGAATCCTGGTGAGACCAGCAGTCCCCTCTATGCCAGGGACGGTATCTTTATAATACAGATGCTGTCCGGCCCGGGAGAGAGGGATATTGAGGAACATATGCGATTCAAGCTGGCTCAGGAGTTGACGCAGGCCTGGAAGGACGAAGCCCTCCGGGAAGGTGCCGACAACGGAACGGTACAGATGCATCTCAACAGCAAGCTGTATGACTGGGTAGCGGACCAGGTGGCTGTCACTGCGCCTCGGGTCCAGGCCCCCGGCCAGCCGGCACGGTAGGCGACACTCAATGAGCGGCAGGACTGGCATAAACGTTGGCCTGATGGGACTGGGCGTAGTGGGCGGAGGCGTCGCTTCAGCTTTGCTGCAAGACCCCTCGACGGTTACCGCCCGCGTCGGTATCCCCGTCAATCTGCGGCGAGTGCTGGTCCGCGATCGCAGCCGTCCCCGTGATATCGAACTGCCGCCGGGGATGCTGACTGCCAACGCGGAAGATATACTCGACGATCCGGATATCGACATCCTGATTGAGGTTATGGGGGGCTCCGACCCAGCCGCAGCCTATTTCAGGCGCGCGCTTTCTTCGGGAAAACACGTCGTTTCTGCCAACAAGGAAGTGATGGCCAAGGAAGGCGCAGACTTGATGGCCTTGGCCCGGGCCAACCACGTCAGCCTTCTCTTTGAAGCGAGCGTCGGAGGCGGTATTCCCATCGTTGGCTGCCTGATGAACGAACTGGCCGCCAACGATGTCTACTCCATTCGGACTATCATTAACGGCACTACAAATTTCATTCTCACCAGAATGGCCCATCAGCGTACTGCATTCGCCGATGCTCTGTCCGAAGCCCAGGGGCTGGGCTACGCCGAAGCCGATCCAACCAACGATGTGGAAGGGATCGACGCGGCCTACAAGCTGACGGTTCTGGCGACCTTGGCCTATGGCTGCCGTTTCAGCCCCGATGACGTCTTCCGCCAGGGAATATCGGCCCTTGAGCCGCAGGACTTCCGTTATGCGGAAGAATTCGGCTATGCCATCAAGTCCCTTGCGATAGCCGACCAGAACGGTGAGCAAGTGCAGCTGCGGGTCTATCCGGCCTTGGTCCCGTTCGACAACATGCTCGCTAACGTCAATGGCGTGTACAATGCAGTTGAGGTCCATGGAAGCCTCTGCGGACAGGTGCTGTTCCACGGAATGGGGGCCGGCCGCGGGCCGACGACCAGCGCGGTTCTGGGAGACCTGGTGGAAACCGCGCGACTTGTCAGGGATAGTGCTGTCCCCGGAGGCCCGAGGGAACTCTCCCAGCATCTAGGCGTGCGCCCAATCGATGCACTCCGAACGCGATATTACATCAGGCTGATAGTCGCTGACCAGGCTGGTGTCCTTGCCCAGATTGCCCGGGCGCTGGGCGACGAAGATATCAGCATCGCATCCGTGCTGCAGAAGGATGCTGATGCGGAAACCCAGAGCGCGGAAATCGTGATCATGACCCACCCGGCGCTGGAATCCTCGGTACAGCAGGCGCTGCTGACGATCGGGAGACTTGACCCTGTGCGACGGGTGGGCAATATGCTCCGGATTGAGGAGTAGGGTACGTCCCGTGAGGAATCATTCGGCCCCTAAGTTAAGGATTACCGCCGGAGAAAGATGGGCGTTGGCGTTCTGAAAACCTATAGGGACCTGCTTCCGGTTACTGATGCCACGCCCATGATTACCTTGGGCGAGGGTGATACGCCCTTGGTGAAGTCCAACCGGATGGCTGCAGAGCTGAACTGTCCTGAACTGTACTTCAAGCTGGAGGGATGCAATCCCACAGGCTCGTTCAAGGACAGGGGGATGGTGGTGGCAATCGCCAAGGCCCTGGAAGAAGGGAGCCGCGCCATCATGTGCGCCTCTACCGGCAATACCAGTGCTTCCGCTGCCGCCTTTGGCGCCTACAGCGGGCTGCCCGCATTGGTAATAATCCCTCGCGGTGAAGTGGCGATGGGCAAGCTGGCCCAGGCCATGGCATACGGGGCCAAGATCATCATGGTCAATGGCAATTTCGACACGGCCCTGGACTTGGTTCGCACCTTTACCAGCAAGCATGAGGTCACGCTGGTCAACTCGGTGAACCCTACGGCTCTGGAGGGGACAGCGAAGACCGCAAGCAATCGAGATGTAGACTCCCTGGGGGATGCCCCGGACTATCTTTTCATCCCGGTGGGGAACGCAGGAAACATCACGGCCTACTGCGTCGGAATACCACGAACGGTGGCGCAGCGACACTGCGAAAAGCGAAGATGATGGGATTCCAGGCAGAGGGAGCCGCTCCCATTGTGCGGGGAGAGCCGGTGGCAAATCCGCCAGACCATTGCATCCGCGATACGAATCGGCAACCCCGCAAGCTGGAAGGGTGCGCTGAATGCCAGAGACGAATCGGGCGGAACGATAGACATGGTCTCTGATGACGAGATTCTTGAGGGATACCGTCTGCTGGCATCGCAGGAGGGAATTTTCTGTGAGCCCGCGTCGGCCGCATCCTTTGCCGGACTGGTCAAGCTCCATAAGCAAGGTCTTGACCTGTCCAACCAAAGGGTGGTCTGCATCTTTACGGGCACCGGCCTGAAAGATCCAGACCTGGCGGTCAGCAGCGTTGCCCCGCAAACCATCGTGGTAGAACCGACCCTCGAGGCGGTAGAAGCGGTTGCCCTGACTTAGTTAGGGGCTTGAAACTGCAGGGTTCCAGGGGGAATCACGGTCGAACTGAGCCGGATACAAGAGGCTGTGGCAGACATTCTGGAAGCTATCGGAGAGGACCCGCGAAGGGATGGCTTGGAGCGGACTCCCATCCGGGTTGCCAAGATGTACGAGTCCCTGTTCTCTGGAGTGGGCGTGCGGGCCGAGGACGCCATTGACGCGGTGTTTGAGGTCGGCGGCAACGACCCGGTTGTACTGAACAGGCTAGCGTTTTACTCCGTCTGCGAACACCACCTGATGCCCTTCTTCGGCGAAGCCAGCATCGGATATATACCAGGAAACCGGATCGCCGGAGTAGGGGTAAGCAAGCATTCGTGGCCGGGCAACTGGAGATTGACGCGCGTGCGCGCGCCCGCAGGTGCAGGAGAGATTGACGGCTGATGTGGCCGATGCGGTCTTAAATGCCCTGCAGCCGGAAATAGTGATCGTCGAACTGGAAGCCGAGCACCTTTGCATGTCCATGCGGGGTATCCGGAAGCCGGGCGCGCGGATGATCACCAGCGCCGAGAGCGGAAAGTCAACATCGAAAGAAAGCAGGGAAACATTATGAACCTCATGCGCAGCAGTTAGTCGTGGCCGTCGACCCCATCACTTCCTTCAGGGAATCGCAGGATAAATGGGACTCCGTTTTGCGCGACTCCCCGGTCGCAGTATTTTTCTTTCTCCGCAGTGGCAGGAAGGATAAGGAAGTCTGGTGGGAAAGCTTTGGCAGCGGACGGGAGATGGCCGGCTTCACAGTTCTAGGATTAACTGGTGGCTGGAGGGCACTGGGCATGCCCTGCCAAGCGGACATGCCATGCGATTTGTAGGAGCACCCGATACATTCGACTATAACGACTTTCTGGTGCGTCCCGGATTTGAGGATGCCTTCTATCCCAAATTGTTGGACGTCCTGGGGGACTGGGACTGGACTGAGTTGCGCCTCGAGTCCCTGATTGAGCACTCCCCCACTCTCTCCCACCTGCCGGACCTGGCCCGCGAGCGTGGTTACGGCGTAGAGGTGGAATACGAGGACGTTACTTCCGGTGTTGCCCTCCCTGCAAACTGGGATGAATACCTCGATTTACTTTCAAAAAAGGACCGGCATGAACTCCGAAGGAAGCTTCGCCGCTTGGACTCTCAAACCGAATGGCGCTGGTACTGCCTGACGTCGCCTGACGAAGTGCTGGGGGCCTTCGACGAGTTCCTTTCGTTGATGCGGATGAGCCGGGCGGACAAAGAAGAGTACATGACCCCGGAAAGGGAGCGATTCTTTCGTGCCCTGGTCGAGCGGATGGCTGAGCTTGACCAGATGCGGCTTTTCTTCATGGAAATCAACGGGGGGCCAGCGGCAGCCAGTCTTTGTTTCGACTACGGGGAATCGCGCCTGTTGTACAATAGCGGATACGATCCCGGCCTTTCGTACTACAGCGTCGGGCTGCTGCTCCATGCCATGTGCGTGAAAGACGCCATAGAACGGGGCCTCGGATATTTCGATTTTCTCCGCGGCCCTGAACCCTACAAGGCGCACCTCGGCGGGATACAGAAGAGCCTCTACAGAATGGTGGTGAAAAGAACTTGAGCCTCGAGCGAGCCGCTTTCATTGCGTTCCATGCCTGCCCCCTGGCCGCGCCTGGACAGGGCAAGTCGGGGGGTATGAATGTATACGTCCGGGAGCTGTCGCGGGCAATGGGCGAGTCCGGGATTCCGGTGGACATCTTTACCAGGGAGCACGACGCGGCCGGTGACTCGGTGGAGTGGATAACTCCAAACGTTCGAGTCATCCACCTTCCTGGAGGACCCCTGGAGTCGGGGGTCGGCGAACTCTACGGTCACTTGCCCGGGTTCCTCGAAGGGGTCCGTTCGTTCCGTGAGTCCGAGGGAATAAACTACGACGTCGTCCACTCCCACTACTGGCTTTCCGCTTGGATTGGGCAACGGTTATCACAGAGTATGGTGTAAC
>CASHTH010002386.1:0-33521 GCA_030341885.1 Geodia barretti | reverse complement strand
TTTGTCTATTTTTATACATAACTTTGAACTGTGACATCGCTTGCATGCGTGTAAAATTTCCTCCACACAAGCCTAACTATATGTCAGCACGTGTTACTGTTTGTTTGGTGAAGTGCGAGGACAATGACAGCGCGAGGCCACATGGTGATAAGGATTCTAGTATAGTACCGTATGGTCAAGGTAGCGCGCTATTGTAAGCAGTTAGTGAGTTCAAATGATCTTCAGACTTCATCACAATGTATACAGTCACAACTGAAAAGAAAAATTCCGCGTCAAAGTGCAGATGGTAGTGCCTGTCTAAGTGCTTTTGCTGTGACATCATACAAGGGAGCACACTCGTACTGCTGACAATAGAGGGCTTGTGTGGATGGAACATGATACACTAGCTAGCACGATGTCGCGGTTCATAATATGGAGCATCATCCATTGCACTACTCGCCCCACGTTCACCTAGGTCATCCCGTGTCTTGTCTCCTTGCTGTTTATTATGGTCATCCCTATATTCCACACTTCTATTAATTTGGATTATTTGACGTGTATCCTAAGTACAGTACTGACGTATATGGGGATGCACACAGGTGCCCTGCATTATGCCATACATTGAGATTTGTACATTTCACTTCATTTCAAGCTTCTGACATATCATGTCTCGATCCGTATCATACACAAAAAGCATGTACCAAAAACAATGGCTTTAAAGGCATGAATCATGATGACGAAGTAGTTTTCAAACTGTTCTTGTTGTGTCCAGGACAGACGTATCTCAAAACAGAGTAAGATATGAGATGCAGAACTCTGTTGCACAGATGTTGGATATCCATGACAGGTCGTGGACAAGCAGCTTTTTTTTATTTCTATTTCGTACTCAAAATCGCCTCAGGCTAGATACGCATTATGATGATTATAAAGTCAAAATACCAAGAGTGATAAAACTTCGTACACATATGCAACCCATCATTAGAAACAAATGTAAACATTATAAGTTTGTAAACAACAACAAACAGAATCAGGCAATAAAAACTTGCAAACTGTGTTTGTGCCTTTAACTTGCTTATATGGTGGGTCCTCTAACAATGAACCTTAGTACACTGATGTACCACGATAAGAGTTCATCGAAACAGAAATTACAAAGTTGTAAACAACAACAAACAGCCTCAGCGAATCATACTTGTGGTAAATGATGTTTGGTGCCTATAACTTGCTATGTGGGGTCCTCTAACAATGAAACTTGGTACACTGATTTACCATGATAAGAGTTCATCGAAACAGAAATTATAAAGTTGTAAACGACAACAAACAACCTCAGGCAGTAAGAACTTCCAAACGATGTTTGTGCCTATAACTTGCTTATTGTGGGTTATCTAACAATCTTGCTTCACGACAATATAGGGCTTGTGTGGAGGGAAATTTACACGAGCAAGCATCTGTCAGTTTGAAGATGTAACCATCATCCCATTGTACTAATGCACTAGGTCATCCCTGTCTTGACTCCTTGCTTTTTGTACCATCCCTATATTCCACACTTTTATTTACTTGTCTTCGAGCCCAAAATTTGTTTTTGGTAGACAGATACAGCAGGCTGCCAACGACTGCTTGATCGAGCTGCTGGTTACACACGTCATCCAGCTTCTCGCAAGCAACAAGCTTGACATCTGGATTGACAGGTGTGCTGACAGGTTTGGTGTCATTTTGGAGTCTTGCATACCATACCTTTGTAGGATCTTCTCTGTGAACACTGGTTGTCCAGCCCATATCACTCCACTTTCTCCATTTTGAATGACTTTTACTCCTAGGAAATAGTGGAGCAGTCCTAGATCTTTCATCTCCAACTTATGACTCAGCTCCTTCTTCACTGCACTCATTTTGACGTCGCTCTTCCCTCCGAGGATTATGTCGTCTGACAGTGACGAGGAACATTTCTCCTTCTGAATCGAGATGAATGTAGAGGCAAGGATCTCCGGATGTCTGCTTGAATCCCGCCCCCAAGGCTATAGCAGATCTGATGGCAAACAACGGGACTGGAGGTCTCTTCGTAATCGAGACCGAACCTTTGAGTGCAGCCTTCAGCAACCAATTGGGGCTTGTATCTCTCCACTTCTCCATCTGCATGGACTTTTCTGTTGAAAACCCATTTGATCCTTCAATTTGGTGGCGGCTCTTCCAACTCCCAGACTTCATTCGATTGAAGATATGCCATTTCTTTTCCCATTTCCCTCCTCCACTTGTGTTTGTCAGGACTTGGAATTGACTTTGTCCACTGAGGTCGGGTATGATCGTTTGGTCGAAAGCAGTGTAGGTTGTGGTTGTACCAGTCAGGTTTTCGTCGGTTTCTGGTTGACCTCCGTAGATTTGGAGTCTGATTTGACAGAACATCGGAGTGTGACATCCTTGGTCATGGTAGTAGAGGCTTCCTTCTCTGTATCCACAGGCTATGAGCTTGGACTTGGAGTCTCCAATTTCACATTTCATCTCGGTGAAGGTGGTTACCTTGCCTTTCTTAGCAGCGGAGGTTATGCTAAGTAGGTTGTACGCTAGATCTGGTACCAGGAGAACGTCGTAAAAGAGTGCAGGTCTCTTTTCCCTTCGGTAAGTTCATTGTTAAGATCACATTCCTGCGTCCTACCGCCTGAAGATTTCAACCGCCGCCAAGCATCATGCTCATTGGAGTGGGTAAAGTTTGTAGAGTGGTGAATATTGACTCCTTGTTGCACACGTGGCACGTCGCTCCAGAGTTTAGAATCCACTGCTCCTGGGTGGTAGGGCCAGCTGACAACGCCTGTGCTACCACCAGTCTGCAGCCCTCACTGTCAGAGCTGTTTTCATCATCGGCTGTGATGGTAACCTTGAATGCTCCCATTGTGGTTTTCTTCTTCATTTGAGCTGGTTTGGTTTGAACCTTGGCCTTTCTATCTGATTGACCCTTGACTTTTGCATACTCCTCACAGTCTTTCTTGATGTGTCCCACTTTATGACTGTAGTAGCAGATTGGCCTCTTCTTGGATCTGGCAGCCAGTGCCCCTTCCTGAGTCAGCTGCATCAAGCGACTCTTAGCCTTGGCCTCTTCATGAATTAGGCGCTCCGTTGCCAGGGCTAGTGGAGGAACTTCTGCATTTGCTTCCAGGGCCATTACAAGAACGCTGTAGCTCTGAGGTAGACTGGCCAAGAGATAGACAACACAATTCTCCTCGTTTACTGGGTCCCCAATTGCAGATAGCTCATCGCAAACTTGGGTCATGGACTTGATATGATATTGCATAGAACCCCTTTCACCCAACCTCATAGAAAGGAGTTTCCGTTTGAGCTCATGTTTATTAGCCCCGTTGAAACTGGTCAGCTAGAGCTTTCCACACTTTAATTGGATCCATCGGGTCAGCACCAATTACATAGAGCAGACTTGGTTCAATGGCCAACATGATGGTCGCAAGGGATTTGTCTCTCCTTGCTGCAAATATTGCCTGTTGGTCAGTGTTCTCGGTAGGAGCTCTTTCTGTGCCATTGACAATTCCCCAGAGTCCCTCTTTGATGAATGCCATCTTGCATTGTCTTAGCTTCGGCCATTCTTGCCAGCAGCAACCTGTGAGCGTAACTGACTGTTAGGTGCTTAGTCTGGGCCGATAACCTGATAGCTTTTTAAAATATTATTTACTGGGTGAATACAGTCACAAAAACACTGACTTATATGCATTGAGGTGATTCTTCTAGAACTTTCTAGAGACACAGAGATACAGGTGTAATGTTTATGGTATACAAAGGCACAATGGTGATTGCATAAGAGTGTTCCAAGTTACGTAACAGTCTAGATTGGTGAGATTGCACGTTTTAACCAACATCTTTGTCACGTTCTGTTCTGGTTTGGACATTAGAGTAAGCATGCGCACTAGCCACTTGCACATGTGCGTATTTGCTTAGGCGCCACGAGTAACCCTGGTTCTTCTTTATGAGATCCTTCTTTACTCATCGATGGGCGCTACGGGGCGTTCGCTGCACCGGGCCTTTCTGTTGACTGGAGATAGGATCACCTTGAGTGTGATGTTTTCTGGAGGCAGTCAAGCTGGCCAGTTCTGATTTCTGCTATATGTGATTAGACATTCTTCTGCGGGCTGACATCAAACTTGGACTGTGGTGTGTCTTCCCTTGATCCCAAGATAATGAACTATCAGGTTTTCAGCATTACCGTTTCCTACTCTGACACTTGTTCCTACTCTGTTATTTATTTTTTCCATGATCCCTCCCTTCTTCACTCATTACTTTTCTTGTCGTGTTTCCAGCTGAGTTTTTAACTGGGGAAGGGTTTGTGAGTTCTACAGTTATAATGGCTTGTACAGACAAAAGTTCAACCCATTCTTTACCAAGGCTTTAGTGTGTTTTGCAGGGTAACCTCTATTTGGGAGGAACACACGTTGATAGCTAGAGAAAAGGGGCTGAATAGCTACTACTGCACTGCACTGCCTGTTTGACCAAAATATACTAGTTGTGTCCATTGAATCTGGAGGAGTGTGGGTACAGACTTGTTAGATAGGGGGTGGTTTGATTGCTTCTTAATCTTATTTCTGCTAGTATGTGATTAAACCTGCTTCTGCAGGCTGTAAAAGTTATGGCTGGACTGTACTGGACTTGGTGTGGCTTTCCTTGATCCTGAGATCATTAATTAACAGGTTTTAAGCATCACCTCTTCTTACACTGACACTCCTTCTTACTCTGTCGTTTCTATTTGACAACTCCCTTCTTTTCTTATTAACCCTCGGCGTGTATGCGCAGCGAAGGTTATGGTACTTCGTTCGTTTTGTGTTTTGGTCTGTCCGTCCGTCTGTCTAATACCACATTTTTGCTACCATTTGCAACGACAGCGATACATTCGTGGAACCGCCCATTCCTGCAACGAAACTGTGCAAAAACCTTTCTCATGCCATAAAAGTATAGTGCTAAAATTCTCTGTTGTTTAGCCCTAGCTCCAAGTCCTGGAGTTATTATCTAGCCTTCTGGTATGTACCTCAAAACAGGGTCTACACCTGCTGAGAGGCTGCTTTGTTAATAGTGTATATAGGTTGATCCGGGACCCATCGGGACTGATGAGTTATGTTTCAGCAGGTCCAACCGTCACCACAAGCGAGATTGCTATGAAATCACCCCTTCCCTAGTAAAACATAGCTGGCAAGACACAGCATCCCTCTTCAGAAAAAACAGCGAGGACTAAGCGGAAAGCATGCTGCTCTGCTCAAAACCAGTAATTGCGTTTCTTGTCTCAGTTTGTCAACTCTTACCTGAAAGAGTGCCTCATCAAAATCAACATTCAACTGTTAAAATTTTCCTCATTGGCTTCAAAATTTGGTGACTGATGACCACAGTTGTTCTAGTTGTAGTCTAGCTGCTGCACATAAATTCCAGTTAAAAAGACACTATTCACTCAGAAGGAAATGGAGTATTTATTTTGTTGTGAAACCAAAAGTGCATGCAAAATAAAAAGTGTACGCATTGCTATGAATTAACGGATGCCCTGGCCCACAACTTGCAACACTGTTAAATGAAGAGCCTATTCAGCAAGAAGGTGTGCAGCTTATTCACCCACAGTGTTGGTTATTTATTAAGACAGGCTTTCCTCAGATTACGTATAGCTGAAATACATATGATAGACTTTATTTCTCAAGCAAAGCAGAGCACAAGAGGTTTCATGCCGATTTTCTAAGTATTGCCAAATGCAATCTTGCTGCACCAGTTTTCTTTCCACTCTAGCAGCACTTAACTCCTTTTTATGGGCTTTTTTTACCTCACATGTAAAAGGTTAGACTTTTGGTCCGGAAAAGTGCACAATTATATTATTATGTGTAAGTCGTGCATTCATCTGCGCGTATGTACGCAATTGCGTTGTGCATGGTCTATGGTGCTAAAGTTGCCCCGGAAATGGTCGTTTAAACTGTTTTTATCTTATGGGACCTACATCTAACTGATACAGTTTCATTGTTAGTAAAGGATACCATCCTACACTAGTAGATAACATGCAGGAGTCAATATATACGTCCCCTTTGTTGTGCCTTTTTGTGCCTCCAAGGTACACAGAACAAGCGGATCAGGTCGAGGTAAGCCAGCATGATTATGGCCTTTTCGCTTGTTTCACGGCATATCTCTCGAACGCAGTCAATTCAGGAAAATCACCATTTTACTTTTAAGGCTTGCGTAGTTTAAAGCCATCTATTTCGCTCATGGGCCGCCAGGTAGCCTGTAGTGCCAGATTAAACGTCGACAGGCAGACACACACACAGACCAAATACTGTAACCCTCACTGCGCATGCGCTCCGAGGTTTAATTACACCATTACAACCGCTTGGATTAGAGTTCAAAACCTGTTTCTCCCCAGGTCGCTATCGTGCCAAACTGATCTACCAGCGAGAGATGGAGCACGGCCACTCAGAGACTGACATCACAAAAGTGGTGATGATGGGCATCGCCGGCAGTGGCAAGTCAACCGCTCTAGACACAATAATGGAGGAGGAGCCCCTTGCACCCGAGGACCGTCACAGTACCCCCATCATGAAGAGACCAGTCAAAACCATGGTCATCGTTGTGGACGGCAAGACAAAGTGGGTGAAGAAAGAACAGCACCAGTTCACTGCTCACCTGGCTACACGTCTCAACACAGACCCCACCCCTCCTCAAGAAGCCACACCCACCAGCCGCGCACATTCAAACACGACTCAGTCTCCTCCCACCTCCGACTCACCAGATTCATCCTCACACACTCACTCATCTCACCGTCCTCCCCTGTCTGCCACTGGCACATCCACTACTGCTACCCAGTCCATCACTGCTGCCCTTCTGCAGCCAGGTCCGTCCCTCTCCCCCGAGTTGAGTGTGGACGCTCTACTGCAGTCAACTGAGGTGGAGGAAGAGTTTGTCTCCCTCATCAGCCAAGCCACCGGATCTCCCAAACCTCTAGCTCATGAGAGATGGGTGTTTCTCATCGACTCTGGAGGACAGACCGAGTTCCAAGACGCCTTCTCTGTGTTCCTGCCACACACATCCATCTGCGTGTTTGTGTTCAAGCTTTCGGAGCCACTGGACAGCTACCCCGTGATAGAGTACTACCGCGATGGGCAGCTGGTCGGCAGACGAGAACAGAGTCTTTTGACCAACAGAGACATCTTTGAAAAGTACATGAGAACCATGTTCTCCTTCGACAACAGAGTCAGGAGAAAGACAGAGAAGGAAGTAGCAGCAATCCAGGAGAGCTCTCTGCAGCCAGCACAGCCAGTGGAGCTCCCGGGAGATGGGGACCACTCCCCCGAACCAGAATGTCAGTGACCACTCATCTAACGAGGACCACTCTCCCGAGTGCGGAGGAGCAGATGAATGCTCGTCAGAGGAGGACTCCTCCAACGGCCAACCCCCCAGAATTCTTCTCCTTGGCACTCATCGAGACCTCAAGCATTTGTGTGAGACAGAGACAGTGGAGCAGAAGAATGAGCAACTGGAGGCTCTCATTCCAGACAAGCTTAAGAAACAAGTTATTTACAGTGCAGACAAGAAGCCCATATTTGAAATCAACGGTCTAACACCTGATAAAGATGACAAGAGAATGGCAGAAGCAATAAGAGAGTGCATCGTGCACGAGTGTCCCTCCAGAAGGGAGAAGACTCCGTGGAGGTGGCATGTGTTCAATCATAAGATGAAGAGCATTGCTCGTCGAATGAAGAGGAATGTCCTCAGCCGAGAAGAATGCCTGAAGATTGCTGCATCTGTGGGGCTGGACAAGGAGTCGTTCCAACTGTCTCTGGAGTTCTTCCACAACCTCAGCCTCATCTTCTACTATCCCAGCATTCTTCCCGATGTGGTGTTTGTGGATCCCCAGGTCCTCCTGGACAAGGTGAGCGAGCTTGTCCAGTTCACATTCGAACTAAAAGATCCCAGTGCCAAAGATTCCCTGCTTCCCCACGGCTGGCAACAGTATAAGAACAATGCACAAATCACTGAAAAGTTTCTGGAGAACAAGCGTTTCAGCAGCCACTACCACGAGACAGTGTTCACCAGGAAACATCTGACAACCTTACTGGAAAGACTACTGGTGTTTGCACGGCTCTCTCCTGACACGTGGTTCATGCCGTGTGTCCTGAAGCATCTGAAACCAGAAGAAATCCGTCCACACTGTGTGAGCCCGTCTCCCCTTGTGGTCCATTTCGCTGACGGTGGACCCCAGCACGGAGTGTGCTGTTCCCTCATAGCCCACGTCCTCTCCACAGCCAACAGACATCCCTGTCCATGGAGTGTCCGTCATGCACACAACAGCCCCGCTTGTCTGTACCGCAACTGCATCCAGTTTCAGGTCTCAGACTACAATGGCTTTGTCATGTTAATCGATCGCTACACATACTTTGAAGTCCACATCCGCACGTCACGCAGTAAGCTAGTGGAGGTGTGGAGACATGTACGATGTGCTGTCTTCAGTGGACTAGAGTCGGTATCAACCACACTCGGCTACTCCAACAACAAGCCCAGCCCTGCCATCCTCTGTCCCGGCCACACCACTGCCAACAACTCTCATCCAGCCTACATCAGGAACAGAGAGTGGACCTGCTCCCTCGACTGTAATGAGTTTGACTCAGTTGCAAGTCTCAAGAAAGAGCATATTCCGTGTTGGCTGGAAGAGTCAGAATACATAGAAGGTGTGTAAATACGATATTTTGATACATGTACGTACGTCCGTTTTGCAGATTAGTTGTTAGTACGTAGTTCACCAACCAAAAGTCCTCTCTGCTGTACAGTTGACAACAGAGTAGTAGAATATTGCAACACACATCTGCACTATACTCAGGCTTTCATACGTTACTGCATTCTACCGTATAGATGAAAAAAATGACAGGGAGCCACATACAATGTCAAAACGGAAAGGAGAAGAGAGAACTGATCCCAAGGAAACAACTGAAACAACTGGTAAGTGTGATTGTTTGCTTGTTGTGAACAAGCAGTAGATACACTTGATGTGCATTTTTCCTAACAGTCTTTACAGAGTGTGTTAAAGTAGGGTATGTTGCAGAAACCTTTTTAATGTTTATTTCGTTACTGTAATATAGTAACCACTTGTTGACCAGCCATCTATTTTTTCTATTTACTTCAGATGCACTTAGAAAGGAAAGCAGTTCTACAGCTGAGTGTTCCGTTCCTCAAGATGGCTCACTTGGTAAGACCATGTGCAGTTTATTACTATGTTGCCAGTTTGTGTTGTATAATTGTTTTCCTTCTATTCGTATGGTCACAGTAACTACACATGTTTATATATTATATCAACCTGACTGCAGGAAAGGATGATCTGGTGGAGGTAACAGACCAGCTGATGGATCTGGACCAGTCTGATATCTACAACCTGGGTCTGGTCCTGGGACTGGCTCATCGCCGTGTGGTGGATCTGAGAGAAAACAGCAGATCCAACCTGGCCTTCCTGGATGCAGTGGTCCTACACTGGCTGCAGAGAGACGACTGTGTGGAGGAGGTGTCCTGGGCAGCTCTTGTTAAGGCTCTTCTCCACCAGAGACTGGGTCACACTGGAATTGCCACCTCCATTGCTGAGAAATATGGTACACAATTATGTCCCTTTAATTGCATTACTGCTTCTATACACTCACGACGGAGGGTATAGAGAATCGTTTTACATTTTAAGTTGACAGCAGAAAGGTTCGTGCAAGCCATTCACACTATTCATATTTGGACTCGGATTTTGTTTGGAAAGGTCTGCTGTGGGGAGAGTTTGTGGACGAAAGTTTAGGTTGGAGAGGGAGGAGGTAGCTTGTACATTGGTATTTTAAATATGCCTATGGAAGAAGTGCTTGGGTAGGAGAGTAGGTATTCATGGGGCCTTCAGTGCTGGAGTTGGTGGGTCCTCTGATGTGGATGATGTTGTTTGGCTGTTTGACAAAAGATGTGAAGGTTGATCTGGTGTAGTAGACACCAAGTGTAGCCTGAGTGGACTAGGGTTAGACCGAGCCTTCAATGATTGATGACATAGTTACAGACGTTCAACTTCTAAGAGACTGTGGTGATAATATTGGGGCATTTGAAGTATGGATAGAGTAAGTGTGGCAGGAACTACAAACGTACAGTTAAAAGATTTGTGGTTTGATGATGAAGTCAAGATACACGAGACGAAAAAAGCAAGGGGATGTTACACACGAAATATACAGAAAGCCACATGACACCATTCTTTTATCTTTGATATTTTAGCATCTTAGTCTGTGTAACCAAGGTATAGGGATAATGTAGAGGGTGAAGCCCCCGAAGGGGGTGGCCCACCGGAGGGGGGCGGGGCAGCGCTCCCGACCACTTCCGCGGGACTGGACGACGGTGGCAGAGGCTCATGACCTCACAGTCTTCAGGATTGGCGCAGAGCTCTCTGAGGCAGGGGCTCAGGAGTAGCCATGCACAACGATTGTAGACCAGTCGGTTGATAAAAAAATACTTCCCTAGTACTTCGGTGACGGATGACCTTCTTCAGGGGATAACTGGTGACTACCAAAAAAATGCTACTTATATACAGAGAAGGTGGTGGTTTGCAGGATGGGTGGTGAACGTTTTATGTACGTGGCAGCGTGCAGCCAAAGGCTCCGTTGTTGGGGAAGAATTCATGAGATACCTTGGTCCACGGCACTTTTAGTGGAGGAAACGCACCAACATCGAGGGGTTGAGCTTCGTGTGTGGTGTGAGGTGGTAAGCTGCAGTTGTGCTCCACTGTGAGGCATATCACTCATGGTTGGTAGTGAGTGGCCATCGAGCAAAAAGAGAGTAGACTGGCAGACATAGCATTGTGCTCAATAAACCATGCCTCGAACAGATCGGTTTTGGTCCAACCATTTGAGCCAAGACCATACTTAATATCTGCAACCTCGTATTTTGTTTGAGGCAAGGGTGAATATCATTGACTGGCTTGCAAACCAACCCCAGCCACCTGGCCTTTAAATCCAAATGTACTTCAGTGTACTTTTTTGTCACTCTCCCCTTGGTTGTGACAACCTTAGGTGGACATTGATTCAGGGGGACTCGTGTTTCGTCTACATTACAAATCTGTGAGGGTTTGTCCAGCGTCTGATGCAGGAAAAAGAAATAATGGTCCAATGTTTCCTGGTTCACAGTATCCATCCTGACGTTGGCAGTGCTGTCTCCTTGACGTGACGACAGACCCCCTGATGATCCTCCACCAGCCATCCGAGACCTGGCCTGAACACAGTTGACCTTTTTCACTTCCAGCAGACACAATTCCCATCTCGTCTTTTCTCGTTTTACCAAACCACCTTTTGGCACAGTGGTTGCGATACCTACTCAACTACTTGTCCTCTGCGTGACTGATGTATGGTGGCTTTCTGCTAGTGACGACTCCTCCACTAACTTGATCATAGAGGGTATCCTCATTAGATCGAAGTTCCTTGCCACTGCACTGACTGACAAACCCACTCCACTGCCTTGAGAGGAGCTAACATGGTCCCTTCCGTCCACTGTGTTGGTGTTCGAGCTCTCTTTTGTTTAGCACAGCGCAAGGTAACCAGGGCCGAGTGGGAACCTCTTCCGCGACGCGAAGGACTTTCTCTTGCGAGGCATTTTGCAAAATTCGGTGAGAAAAAGGGCTAAATAAAGGTGCTGCATTCACATTCTGGAGGTCACTCAGCCGTTACAGTGAAGGAGAAATGTACCCGCAACATTTTGTGGCCTCTGTATACCCTTGGTTTTTATCAATCACTAAGTGGCACTACGCGCAAGTTTAGTGCTGCGAAGAGTCCAAAAATATTAGCAGTGTATGCTAGATGCATGTATTTTATTCACTATGTCATGGTAATAGTATCACAAGCTCACATTACACTCATAGCTATAAAGACACTTTGTAATCTGTGACAAAGGTGAAAACACACACACAGGAAGGAGCCTGGGGGGTGTACCGGCCCCTGTACTCCTTGTTCTTGCACCACTGTCATGTAGCCACATTACTTTGATCCTGCTCGTGATTTAACACGTTGTTTAAAATACATTTCTACAGGAGTGAAGGATTGCCTTTGAGGGTTTCATGCTACTACTTCTCACTGACCACCTCCTTTACGACTTCAAGATGCATATTTTAACCCCCTCCATCCACCTCTGGCCAGCAAAGACCGATGTTGTCATGTAAACTCTTATGCTTTATAAACCTTTACTTCACCTTGACCCTCATCAATATTTACAACACCAATTGAATTTTTCAATATGCGTCATCCAACAGTTAGCCGTATGTCCCATCCATAAGAACAGTACAGCTATAAGTAAAGTATGTTGTAATAATTATAATGCGCAACGACTTCTGGGGGCCCAGTGGGGCATAAAACAACTATACAAGGAATTGATGTTTCACCAAAGCTAAAATACACCAGGTACACATAAAAACAATAGTCAGGGACACATGGACTAAAGATGAATTGGGTACAGGGAGTGGAGGGGTGGCTGTGTGTGAAAGTTTGAGTTGTGTTGTGGTGCAGTTTCCAGCATAGTAATAATAATATAGTTGTAGCGAACTTTCTTGGTTGACTTGCATGGGGTACGTTGAAGCCTTTCTATATAGCCATTCAGTTTCAGGAAAGCATCTTGAACACATTCATGGTAGCTTAGAACAGTTAACATCATCTGATTCTAGTAACTACAGGGTGTCACTGGTTGAAGTGGCTAGTTGAAGTGTCTTGAAGGTACGAGCTAATTAGCATTCACCAATATCGTATGTATTATATGTGTGGAGCGACCAGCCTTACGCGTGACGACGCTCATCTCTCTATACCTTTACTCTGGCGAGTCTAATCTGATGATCTTCCATGTGCATACACTGTTTATACGAATGACAAGGTAAGATTACGTAATGAGTTATGGGAAAGCCGTTTGCATAGAGTACGGGTGCTACATCCTTGCTTTTGCATTGATGGTTTGCACTTTGGTCACATAACAAGTTAAGTGGAAGTAGCAACGTGAAAATGCTACAGAGGTATATAGTTGTAATGCCAAGGAGTGACCATGATCAAGATCTAGTATGTTTATGTTTTTATGGTTGTGCATGCATGTGCTGTTGTTTCAACAGGTGTAGAAGAGTGCGTATGAGACATTGCTACTACTACTATTCACCACAGACCACCCTCCATCCAGAACAGTACTCCCTCAACTACAATTATTTCCACCAGTCTCTTGTATTTTAAAGCACACCTCACTAGGAAGAATGAAGAATGGCTTGGGAAAACAGTTCACCACTGATCTTCATGGCTGTGCTGCACTGTTCGATAAGGAGGTCTGGTGTGGGCACACTTCACGTCGTCTGAAATTGCATTTCTGAGATTGTGAGCATTTTTTCAGACAAAAAAGAGCAATTTTCACGTTCTAATTGAAATCGCATTACTGAATACTTCGGTTTTAGAGCACCACACATGTTATATAGCATATAAATTACACAGAGAGAAGATGTGGAGGGTCATAAAGAGGATGTACCTAGCATGCTATTTATGTGTGACACTTTTGACAGATTGGCGAAAGTTGGTTCATTTCTCCAAAGATGTATGTTGCATTAAGGTCCAGTCAAGCCACCCACCACCATAATTATACATTCTCCAAGAACACGAACAATTGGATTGGATGTTGCTGCTCAGTACAAGTGCGGCTTTTGAGGTCAAGTTGATGCCAGTTAATGATCTTAGACACAAGTGAATGACAAACCAGATCATGGAACTGTCATCACACTGGAAATTAATCTACCTACATCTTTTACTCTGGTGTTTATGTATGTTAGTTACATAATTATATAGACTGTGCGGTGCAGTGCAGCAAAGTGCAGACTACAATGTTTTTAAGCAGAGTTCTTTTCCTTGGCAAAAAGAGTTGTAGTTGTGTTGTTTGCATTGGCTTGCTTTACTTTGTTGATGACACATGCTAAGTCATGAAATTTTGCACTAGGGCCATAGGCCACGCACCCAGAGCAATGGGCGGAACCATTAACAAACTATACACTATAGGTGTCTGTCTCACCTCCCGGAACTCACCCCTTCCACCATGGACACCCTGCAGCTCCCCCGACGCAATCTGAGACTGTATGCTGGGATTATCGCCGTATAACTTAACCTTTCGTAGTTCCCAAACTTCCTTGTCTTGTCTTTCCTGGCCTGTCTCATCATGGCCCGCTCTCTTTCTCTCCTCTGGTGCTGAGCAATCCAAAATAAAACCTTTAACAAGGCCAAGCAAAGAACCAAATTTATCCTCCCACAGCTCACTGCCCAAAATAAAGGATGCTTTCCTGAAACTATCAAGTGATGGGAAATGCTCAAACCCATCATCCCCAAGCACCCCCTGCAGGGCACCTAATAAATTGCTCCTAAGACTACTTATGCCGGCACACTCCCACAACACATGACTCACACTTTCACACTCATCATCACACAACAGGCACTCATTCATCCCCTCCCTTCCACTATGCCCACCCAGTTCCTCATTTAGCCCATGCGTGCTTGACCTGAACTACCCAGCATCACTTTTCTCATGCAAGTACTTTTTGAACTCTACCACCTTGTTAAATGTCTTATACAACAACAGCTTTACTTTGCTATTTAGCCCCTCTTCAAACTTTGTAATCTCCCTGTCATTGATACTGTCCCCTACCATAGACAAAAAGCCCTTCATGGAACAATCCCAATCCTGCGCACTCAAATTAATATCCTATCACTAATTACACTATGCAACTGATTAATCTTCCTTCTACCACTGTCTAACACATTCTTTATATGCACATCCCATGCACCAGTATTAGTAAAATCAACACCCAAGTTCTAGGCAAAACATGTTCCCCCCATTTCCAAGCACCATCCACCGACTCCCTAGCGAACACCATCACTGCACTCTTACTCACATTAGCCTTTAGCCTCCATTTCCAAAAGTAAGCATGCACCACATCTATAAGCATCTCTAACTGATCCTTAGACTCACTAACACCAACGAAGTCATCTGCAAACAAAACCCCTCCAAGTCTCCCACCACTACTTAAATCAATCCCAATCTCAGCTTCCTCTACTTCCCTCAACAACCCATTGATAAAAACGGAAAACAAAATTGGAGATAAGCTATACTCTGACTGTTCCCCATCCAACAATACAGCACTATTTGAAGACTTGTACATCCTGTTTATGTCCCTACATATCTTCTCTCTTACCCCAAATTCCCACAACTTTAACCACAGGCCATTATGCCACACACTGTCGTATGCCTTCTGCACATCTAGAAAGAATGTCTCTTTCCCCTCCTTTAGTCTACCCTAAATTGACACTTGAAATTTGTCTAAAATCACCATATTTTACAACACAATGCACAATGAACATAAATAAAAGATGATGAACTGCTATAAGCTACAGTCAGTGCTGGAGCTATAGTGCAACATAAGTGGTACATGATATTTTGGTCGCGGCTTCCGTCGCTTTAGATTTTTATTTCCTGGCAAGTTGGCTCTCTCAGTATGATGTGGAAGTAAGGTTCCCTGAGTTCTGCATGCTGCCATGTAGGTCCAGCGACGAGTGATGTAGCAGAAGAGAACGTGGATTAGAAGAGTGAGTAGAGAAATGAGCAGGGATATGGCCACTGTCCACTGCAGAATGGTGGCATCCTCTGCCACTACCACAGGTGACCTGAGGTGTGTGTTTGATTGTGAGCAGACTATACCTGCTGGGTGTCAATGACTTACTGCGATGTGCTATTTATATTCACTGCACTGCATTTGACCCCTTCCTCCCTACATGACTTGCTGCAGTCACACTCACTACTGGCTGCAACACTCTGTGACAATACAGCAGCTAAACACTTGAATGTAGTCTCTGCAATAATGCCTTACTGTAGCCTGATGTTGATGGTTGTGGCGAGAGTCAAAGTAAACACCTGTGGAGGTTGGGGAAGGGGAGAAGGAAGATGGTGAGGACGCAGAAGAGAAGAAAGTTAAAAGTTCCATTGAGCCATGCTTTCCTCGGATGTATTGCAGCTATTTCCTGTCCATCCCTATTGAAATAGGACGTGGGTTATTCATCTTTATTCTGACTGCATGCACAGTGAAATACCTCATCACAGAGACAAATCCATTTATGTATAGTAGACAGTGGCCATGACCAGAACAGTCAGGATACACACACACCTACATAATGGATGACTTGTAGATGAATTATGTATATTATAATACCACTCTACTCACTTGTCTTTGCATCCAGCTCCATAGTAACCTTCACCACACTCTGCGGAACATTATTGAACAGAGATCAACAATACACACTGACACCAATCCAGCAGGAGCTGGACGAAGGGAGCAAAGGCTAATTAGAAGGAGAAAAGATTCCTTGAAGATCCCACTCTACTCAACACACACAGTCTCACTCACCGTCCATGCAGGTGTATCCAGAGAAGCCAGAAGGACACACACAGTGGCCAGTAGTCGGGTGACAGTGAGAGTTACTAAAGCACCAGCAGTACTGCCTGCAATCCTGCCCATACCGGTTGCTAGGACATGCTGCAAGGATATGTGAGAGCATCAGGAAACAAGTATCACAAGCATAATGTACTTGACACACACACACACACCTTGTCCAGTAACATTAATATGGCCAATACCTTTTTCACAAAGTTCTCCAATCCAGCCTTCATCACACTCACACACCCCTGTGATTAAACACACAAATAGAGTTGGTATGCATTCAGCATTAACTGGTGAGCGAAGCAAGCCTATGTAGTGTGGAAATTTTCTATATACGTTAATAACTATCTGTCGGGTACCGTAATGCTCACTTGCCACTAATGCGTTGCATTCCTCTATATAGTATATATTATTATGTGTACACACACATCCGTATCAAGCTGGCATGACATTCCGGCATGACATGTGTGAAAGTCTTTCAGTACGAGGACAGAATGGGTTCGTGGTATACATGCAAGCTTGTAAAATAGTCCATCTGGACAGTGCCCTTGATTGACCCACAAACAGGGCACTAACCATCAGAGCAGTTGCCGTGTCCAGTGCAGTCAGTGTTGGAACAGTTGAGAGTCTCACACACTCCACCAGTCCACGGGGAGTGACACACACACTCTGTCCCCTCACACTTCCCGTGACCTCTGCACTCTGGGTCCAGACCCTGGACGTCATGCACACACAGTGCGGTGGAGACAGCACGTGGACATCTGTACTGCCCGTCACCAACACTGAGGTGGGATACCAGGATAGACTTGTGATGTACACCTCAGATTAACACATGTCATGGTACACCCCCAGTTAATCTCTATGTGCATGCCCATAAAAGACTCCTTAACCTACCGCCCCGGTTCTCAAGGCTGGGCACCCAGGGTCCTACCTCTCTATTTCTGTTTATATGTTATTGTCTGACAATTCTATTTTTATTACTCTATGTGTAGCATTTCCTGGCAGCTGGGCGCTTTAGTTTCCACATTTGAGAGTTGGACAATCATTCTTTTTACTGATATATAGCCACTGAATACTGCTCTCAGTCTAGCAAACTCTGCACTAACACTATACATGTGTGCTTATTATAGTGACATGGAATTAGTGGGCATATTCAGGAATGCATCATAGCCATAATAATTATACATACGCAATGACTTCTGGGGGCCAGTTTAATTCGAAGAGATATTATTATTATTATTATGACTTTACAGCACCTAGTGAGGTAACGGTAGAGACAGGGCAAACGAAAATATGGAATGGTGCTGAAGGCCTGGTGGTGATATAAACCAGCAGCCTAAAAACACAGTATTAATTAATTAGAGGTGAGAAGAGTCAAAATTAGAGGAGACTGGGAGAGAGCTGCATTTAGCACAGGGACAGAGGTAGAGGAAAGAGCACACATTGTCAGGATCAAAGTTAGTAGTGAAATGGTTCCAAAAATATTTGTAGAGCTTAGTTAAGAGGAGGGAGAGAGTTCCAAAGGCGAGGGAGGTGATTAAAGTAGAAGTTTCGAGTAGAGTTATTGGTTGAGACTAAAACGTGTTTCAATTTAACATAGGAGGCAGAACAAATTTGGCCTGAACAGAACGTAACAAATCTGGAGATGTCGAAATGATCAGATGGCTCCTTCAAGGACTTAAAAGCAACAGTATGTCGTTAATTTCGAGGACCATCATTAGTGGCAGCAATTTAAGGTCAAGCAATCGAAGGCGATAGTTGGAATCATAGTTGTTAAGAATAAATTTGGTGGCCCGTCTCTGTACATCTTCCCATGCTTTAATATCAGTTAGAAGGTGAGGACGCCAGATGGGTGAGCAGTACAGTAGTTTTGATCGAATGAGGGATACATACAGGACTTTCTTAGCCCAGGGGCAGTAAACGGACGAGAATACTCTTCTAAGTAATCCAAGTACTTTAGACTTAGTCATAATAGATACATAATGATCTCTCCATTTGAGGTCAGGAGTCAACATAACACCTAGATCGGTATGAGCTGTTTTCCTTAACATTTGGGTGTTGTTCAGATGGTAAGAGAAGGAGAATTGAGAGTGGCGGTGTCCTGAATGAACAGAGAGAACAGAGCATTTATATTATTAAACGGCAGACTCCAGGTAGTGCTCCATTGCTCTAGTCTCTTTAGATCATCTTGCAGACACATACAGTCAGAAAAGTCGGAAGAGTCTTCTCGTCTGTTTACTGAGAATAGAGGGATCGAACCACTGAGGGTCTTGTCGAGAACGCAAACGAGTCTTGGGAATATACAAACACATGGCATGATATGAAACAGACTTAATCATTGACCAGATGAACTCGATATTGGTACTGCGAAAACAAGCAGAAAAATCAACATCCATAATAAAAGAACATAGTCAGCTTTTGAAAAGTCAAATACATAATATCTAGACTGCGTTTAGGAGAAATACATAATTATAATAGTGGAACAAAACTGATGATAAAGAAATTATTGATTGAACTGGATGTGTAACAGCTAAATCAGAAATGTTGATACCTGGGCTAGTTATAGCCAGATCAAGTGTATTGCCCAGTATGGTTAGGGACCAAAACATGTTGAGTTAAGTTATTGTCGAAAATAAAATCACAGAAGTAATTAGATAAAAAAGAGGTACAGGTTAAAGATGACCAACAAATATTAAAATCACCTACAATGATACATTTGCTATAAGAAGCTCGGAGAGACACTGGATTACAGAAAAATAAGATTCACTACAGTTGGGAGGGATATAAACAGTATAAGAGCCTGATAGATACAATTTCACAATCAAACCAATGAACTATAGGTAAATTATGAACAGCAATAAATGATCGGCTACCACCCCAAGATAGCTGATCATTACGGTACAAAACGTGATCAGAATGTAGAACTTCATTATGATAAATCTATTCGATGTCTAAGCAGTCTCAGCTCGTGACCGTCGCTTCTGGACGCCCCGATCTGCGCGTACTGTAAACGGGAGGGTCTCAATTAGAAGTAAGCCACCTAACCACAGGTATCTTAGTCGCTAAGAGACCTGCGTGTAGGTGTCTTAGCCCAAAATGAACCTCATTAGCTATTCAAAGCATTCTTGACATACCATTTTCAGCGTGTACCCCTAATCCATATAATATAAAACTGTAGACTAGTAGGGGAATGCATGGCATTTTTGGCGAGCGGAAGCGAGCTTACAAATGGGGTCGAGTCACTTTTGTGTGTGCACAAAACAGTGAGATCTGATTGGTCTTGCAGGAATAGGGAACAACTGCCAAAGCACCAGGCCCCCGAGCGGATTGAGAAGGCGTGGCTCCGCGAGGCTATAATACGACGACGCGAGAACTGCACGGGAGGCCGGGGGCGGGGCGTGATCGCCGGGCCGGCCGGGCATGCGCAGTTCGGCGACGCTCGACAACGTTAACGTACGGTGGTGTCCGGTGGTGTCCGGTGGTGTATACAGAAAGAATCGCGCCGTTCGGACCACTAGGTTAGCTCGCTTCCGCTCGCCAACAAGGAATTGATCTTTCACCAAAGCTTTTTTTGTAAAGTACATGCTTTAGGTGTCTTTACCCACACATGGACTAAAGAGGAACATGGAACTGGATAGGCATAGAGGGAGAGGGGGGATGAAGGAGTGCCTGTTGTGTGAGGTGGAGTGTGAAAGTTTGAGTCATGATGTAGTGTAGTAATAATAATTGTTGACTTGCAAGTTTGGGGGATTGACTTGCGGTTGGGGGTAGGTTGGAACGCCATTTGGTAGTTCCAGGCGCATCCTTTGTGTTTGTTGCTTGAACACATTGAAGGTTTATTTGGTAGCTAAGAGCAGTTAGGTGTCTCAGCATCGTTTTAGTCTGGTAACTGCTGGGTGTCAGTGGTTGAAGTGGTTAGTTGAAGTGTCTTGAAGGCAAGAATTAGGCATTCACCGATATCGTACGTAATTGTTCCTCTGGGTGCATGTGGTATGACCCGGTGCTGCATGACTGCCACTTGAGATATTTCACCGCTGTCTTGCTCAGCTTTGTTTTCAAGATGGTCTACATTCTTTACGCGCATGCTCCCCGGGGCCCCCGCCCCAATCGTCGACTGCCCATCCCAGGAATTCAGCGTAGTCTACTGGTGGACTGAGCTTAGTGGCTGAGCCTAGTGCATGCCATATGGCTGGTCGTGTGGAAGACGAGCTAATGACATGGTCTCCTCCTCCATTGAGCAAGAGGAAAAGTGAGCCTGTTGATAGTATCGGTATATACCAGCCCTCTCCGACTAGTCTGTTGAGTGGCTCAGTAGAAATCGTACCAACGGAACCTGTTCTTAGTTTGGTAGTTGCATTTGTTTAAGTGGTGAATTTGCTGGTGAATGTATAGAGCAGGACCTAGGAGATCCCTACACGTAGGTTATGTGTGAACCTAAGTGAGTTGTTGGTAGGAGATCTCCACGCTCGCGTCGGGTATGTTCGCACCTGGGCGAGCGACTTGACGCTGTGCGTGTCATGTATCTAGTTTTGTGTGAGGTCAGATATTCATAATGAATGTCTCTCCTTGGAATGGAATGTGAGTTGACAATAGTCGTCTCTCTTTCCCAAGCCTCACCCTTAGCGAGGGAAGAGGCTCTAGTATTTAATAGGATTTTTTTATTGTGCTCAATCGGCACTTAGAGTAGTAGCTAATGGATTAATCACCCGGACACAAGCATTTCTCTCGAACCAGACACAGTGTTAGATCTCCACGCTATATGTTGTGTGCTTCAGATGGGTCCCTCTCTGGTATTCACAGTACCAGTTTCCCGTGAGTGAAACTAACACTACGGCGACACGAAGATTGGCATACATGTCCATACAAATAGGCGGATCCTATTTTCACTGGACCCAATCCGTGACTGATTTGTCACACCTTGTCATGGCACACGGAGTAGCTTAATATCACTAAGTATGGTAGTACTTAGTAATAACAATATACAACAATATAGAGACAAGTAAATGGAAAATTAAGTGTGGAATATAGGGATGCCATAAAAAGCAAGGAGACAAGACAGGTATGACCTAGTGAACGTGATGCAGTAGTACAATGGATGATAGCTACATACTTTGAACTGACATCTCTTGCTCGTGTAAAAATTTCCTTCACACAAGCCCTATAATATTGTTGCAAAGTACGAGTGTGCTCCCGTGTACAGAATCCTTTCGCCATTGTCCTTGCACTTCACACTAAACAAACAGTAAAGGTGTCGACAATATAGGGCTAGTGTGGAGGAAATTTTACAAGAGCAAGCGATGTCAGTTCAAAGTATGTAGCCATCATCCATTGTACTACTGCATCACATTCACTAGGTCATCCCAGTCTTGTCTCCTTGCTTTTTATGGCATCCCTATATTCCACACTTTTTTATTCGAAGAATTTTTTATTTACTTGTCTCCTTTCCTTCTTTTACTGCATTCACATCCATGGTGTGCAATAAGAAGGGGGTATTTTTGGGGGGAAAAAGTAACATTAGTCACCTTTAGCTATCGCCTCTGACATTGTGTCGTCATTCACATTACATCAGTGCACCAAGTTTCATTGTGAGAGGACCCATCATAAGCAAGTTATAGGCACTGACACCATTTAAAAGTCTTTGTTGCCTGAGGCTGTTTTGTTGTTTATAACCTTGTAATTTGTGTTTCGATGAACTCTTATCATGGTGAATCAGTGTACCAAGTTTCATTGTTAGAGGACCAACCATAAGCAAGTTAGAGGCACAAACACCATTTACATGTTTTAATTGCCTGAGGCTGTTTGTTGTTGTTTACAAACTTGTAATGTTTACATTTTGTTACTAATGATGGGTTGTCTATGTGTACGAAGTTTTATCACTCTGGGTATTAGCTTTACCTAGTTAGCACACTTTATTTGTCTCTATCATTGCCTGGGGTTGTTTTGTTGTTTACATGTAAACAACATTGTTTACGAAGAAATTAGGATGCTCTTGCACGACCTGTTATGGATTCCAATATCTGTGCAAAGTGTCATCTCCATATCTTACCCGGTTTTTGAGGTACACTTGTCTAAACTGAGCAACAACAACAACAAGAATTTTGAAAACTAACTTTCTTTAAATAGCGATTTTGCGATTTAAGCCATTTCTTGGATACATGCTCTTTGTGACGATACGGATCGGTCTGATGTGTCAAAAGTTGGACCTGATTGAAACTGAAAGTGAAAGATGAAAATCTCAAATGTATGGGCATAATGCAGGACAACCTGTGTCATCCTTTTATACTAAGTACTACCGTACTTAGTGACTGTGTGATGGGGTTGGGGGTGTCAGCGTAGTCAAATTTGTTCATTAACCATGCTTCATGTATCCAATCCCTATCTTGTCTCCCTTTATTTTATTCCATCCCTTTATGCCTCTTTTTTAAATTCGCAGGATTTTTAATTTACTTGTCTCATCTATGTTTTTGCCTGAGCCTGTGGATGTACAAAATACAAACAAATTTTCGGATACATATAGCTACGTGTTATGTGTTTATTAATTTATCCATCTATGCCCAGATTTACTATACTGAGGTATCCCGGTGAAGAAAGCTAGCACTGCCATTGTGCATCAGCACTACTGACGCACGGCGATGGTTTGCACTGCCGTACTTAGTGATAACGGTCACACCTAGAGAGAAGGAGAAATAGCTATGTAGTTCCCTACCAGTCCTTTTCACTCCGTTTTTTGATAGTCTCGTTCCCAGACCCACACGTGCTCCCACGCGAAGAATGTATGGGATCTTTAGTTGGATTTTCTTGGCATTTTCAATATTTATGTAATTCGAAAATCACGCACTTGCGCGTGTGTGCCTTTACAGACGTAACGAAAAAGCCCAGTATCGACGTCAATGCAGACCAAATTCCACTAACACTCAAAACGAACCTGCTCTAGCTCACTAACGACCTTCATACCTCCCCAGACTCATAAGAAGACAGCTTACATATGCAGGTATGTACTCAAGAGCTTGCAAAGATACCAGGACGTCACAGGACCACTGCCACTAGCTTCTCTGATTGGACCCTCCCAAATCCTGCTCCCGTGCCAAGAAAATCGACTAAAGATCCCAGACTGCCTTTTCTGCTTGTGGGTGGGGCGGGCTGGGCACGAGACTAGTCTTTTTAGGAGCAGTTGTGTGAGTGTGTGTCTGTACCCTCTGACAATGGCTGTCCAACTTGCCTTCCTCTGTCTGGTGCTCTGTAGTCACATTTTGAATGAAAAAGCAGCGCGAACCCTCGGCACTAGGAACGCACGTTTATGTGCACTTTACGCCTGCACGTAAACCCCCGTTAATTGATGGGCCTGGCCCTTGCAATCTAACATCCATTGACAGAGCCAGTTTCTTGCTCCTGTCATGGGAAGGGATATGACTGATGTTGTACAATCTGGGCTTGCTAGTTGCGGTAGTAAGTGGTGTATGACTTGCGCGCATATTGTGACCGGTAATACATTTGTTAGCAATATTAGTGGACGTGTATATAATGTGGGTTGTTATAATAGCATTCTGGACTGCAGTGGCCAAATGGTTGTCTTTTATCCTGTAGAAGGTGCGGGATACAATATGTAGGAAAAACCAGCCAAAAGCTTCGTAATAGACTCAATAACCATCGTAATGGAGTTAAACAGCTTTGCAACATAACCATTTCAATTCAGACGGCCATGGGATGAACGATATTACTATAATGCCAATTGGGAAGTAGTCTTTGAACTGGGTGATGACATCACATTGGCATCTCAGCTACTGCAGAGGAAAGAGTTTTGGATGAAACAGTTAGGTTGTATGTATCCATATGGTCTTAATGACAATGTGAAAGGTTTAGGCAATATCTCTAAACTTATTAATAAGGACAAAATAGTGGTTTATTCTCTCTTCAATAGACATGATAGGAATAGAACAGGTAGAAGGAATAAAAGTGGAGCATATAATTATTCGATTGTTGAGCATCTATCCGAACTGCTTGCAGCGTGTATAAGGACTGTAGATTTTTAACTCAGATACGAGCCTTTGTACTAGGATTACCGCGTAGGAAACTAAGTGTAGTACTACAGGCCGTTAGCGAGCTTTTGTTACTGGATAAAATCACAGGGCGTATAGCAGTAATGATTAGAGACTTAGTAAGTTTCAGACACCCTTCTAACAACTATTGTCCTTCAAAAAAGACCTATAACAATCACAACTTCCTTAGAGTCCCTTTTCATAGTAAAGGCATTGACTTTCGTCTTAGTTTCACAACAAGAATGTTGTTTCAGCTGTACCCACTTGCATAGACAATACCTCACCACTAGTAGTAAGTTATATATACATTAATACCATTGCCGGGAGAATATTTAACCATAAGAATGTAGTTTCTGAGATAGATTTCTCAATTGGTTCTAAGGAAATGTCTTCTCTCCTAGCCCAGTTTACTTTATATCGACGTACAGCATCCAAGAGTATGGAATGAATTTTACTCCAGTATATTATTCTGTTCCCGGTAGGAAAGTCCTTTTAATAGTAGCTTGCGGATTTGTCTATTTCGGACAATACATAGGTTTCCGGTTATAACATGACCTACTGGCAAATAGAGGTAGGGAGAGTTAGAGCATTCACACGGTGTGGATGTAAGACTACTTAGTGAGTGGCATAATAAAATTATTAATAACAGAATAGACGTTCTAAAAAGAATGAAACCACGTTGTAGGAAAGAGCAAGTGCTTAAGAATTGCGATAATACGGAATGTTAGAATGAATTTCACCAACGTTATGTTCGAGTTCCCGCGGATAAAGACATTATAGTGGTATGTAGAAAGTATTATGTTGAGGTACGTAGTCTTAAAAGAGTTACTTACGTAACAATGACCAACCTTCCACTTATGTAGAGGCTAAAGTGCACTAAACGCACGAGTTGTAGCATCGCTGTATGCTGGGCCGTGCGTCAGTCAGTAACACGAGTCTCGCCGTAACACAGGGTAGTTGCATTAGCAGTTAGAGCAATGGGTCAGGTGTTTCAGAGGCTCCCATATTTGCTTTATTCGCTCTTCTGTGTTTCAATCCTCTCACCAGACGTTTTATAGATGGGAAGACAAGGCCGCAGGCACAAACTGCTCGCCAACTGAACTATTATGCTACATTCCGAACATACCTTGCTCAGCATGTTTATCCATTGAAACCAAAGAGAACAGAGATCAAAACTGACAGAAGCCTGTGGATCGTATATACAACCAACGTGGCGGCGTAGCCCATGCTCCGGCGAATAATTGACATGACGCGTGCGCGCTATATAGCCTGCCGGAGAGGGCACTTGCGCGATCGATCGCACATTGGCTTTTTCGCTTGTTTTCAAGCCAGATCTCTGGAACGCAGTCGTTTCAGGAAAATCGCCACATTAATATCCATCTATTAATATCCATCTTCTAGTTGTTCACAACCCATTGGTGCCAATCATTGGCCGCCTCGTAGCCTGTAGTGCGAGAACTCGCACGGACAGACAGGCAGACCGACAGACCAAGTACCATAACCCTCGCTGAGCATGCGCGCCGAGGGTTAACTAGCTGCCAAACATGTATTGGACATACAGAACTGCAATACCACAAGATATGGTACAATTACCGAATATGTCCTGGTTACCTAAATTACACAAAAGTCCCTATGGTAGTATATAGGTTTATTGCAGCTTCACATAGATGTACCACCAAGCCTCTATCAAGGCTATTGACAAAATACCTTACAACTATAATGCAACATTTTAAAGAGTATTGTAATGGCATATTTAGGAATACTGGCATTAAGTGCTATTGGGTAATTGATAACTCACAGTTGGTCATAGAATTGTTGATGGTGACTAATAGTACTTTTAAGGCTAAGAGTGTGAGTACTTTTGACTTCTCTACTCTATATACTACCATCCCCCGTGACTTGATTAAGGATATGATAAATGAGCTAATCGAGAAAGCCTTTTCCAAAAGGGATGCCTTGTATCTCTCTGTTCAAGGAAGGAAATGTGTTTGGAGTAATGACGGCAGGACTGGTGTTAATATCTCCCAAGTCCCAGCTAATAGATTACCTAGTAAATAACATCTCTGTGCAAGTGGGCAACAAAGTCTTTCGTCAATGCATCGGTATACCAATGGGAACAGACTGCTCTCCTCTTCTGGCAAACCTCTACTTGTTTAGTTTTGAGTATAAGCTTTGCTGAAGAATAGCATATCTAAGGCTAAGCATTTCTGTAACACATTTAGATACATAGATGATTTATTAACTATTAACAACCCTTCCTTTGAGAATGAAATAAATAATATATATCCATCAGAGTTGATACTTAAGAAAACAACTGAGAGTGGTGATACTGTCTCTTATTTAGACATAGGTATTTCAGTTCAAAAAATAGTATTTTCTGTACGACGGTGTATGACAAAAGGGACAGTTTCAACTTTCCCATTGTAAATTTTCCTTTTATGAAGAGTAATATTTCATCTGGACCCGCATATGGAGTATATATATCGCAACTAGTTACATTTGGACGTAATTGTAGTAGTTGTGATGGTTTCATAGAGAAAAATAGGAATAATAACAACCAGACTAATTAAACAAGGATTTTTGTACCGTAAATGGTGAAGGGTTTTTAAAGTTCTACACAAGGTACACTCATCTTATGACAAAATATGGAGTCTGTGTGAAGAGACATATTTCTGAGGGCATTTGTGGCCCTTGGGAATGTCTCCCATCATTATTCAAAAATGTCACTGTTCGACGTCCACGTTTGTAAATCGTGGCTTGTTGAACATACCACAGCCCTTACCCCACGGGCTCAGATAACTGTCCATTCGTTTTTGTCGTTACTGTCAGTCAGTGGTGGTTCTTTCTTGAAAACTGTGCCGAGCTGCAAGGTGTGTGTGTATATATGTTAAACGTGTATATGGAGTCTGGGCAGTGCCACCAAGGGAAAGGCTCGGGTGGGTGGGTTCACCGGTGGTCAAAGATTTCTTTAACCCACCACCCCTGGTTCTCATGGGCACCCACAATGCCTAAACCATGCTATCTGGTTCTCCAGCGGTACTGCCCTACATTTCGCGATACTGCTATTTTTGAATGCTAAGATAGTATTTTTGTATGTCTCACTACTATCCTTTTGATACCTTTTTATACCGTTTCTGTCGTCTGTCATTCGTCATACATGTCTGTCTCATCATGCTACCGCTCTGTACTAGCTCGCGCGTGCGTTGATTTGCTAGCCCTTGGTTTGTATTTATGTTTTGTCTCTATAGATATCAAGTTAAGCCCCAGCAGCCTTTCTCACACTACTTTCTCTTCCTTCTTTCTATTTGTAGTATGTAAGTAAAGCATGAGCTGTTATTCTACATGAAAATTGAACAGCTCACGCTATATACATAAAAATTAAAAAGAGAAAGAAAACTGGAGGACTACAATTAACACACACAATAACCACACACACACACATACATACATACATGAAAGCTCTGAAGCATGAAAAGAAATCAATGGCAGGGATAATAGTTAGGGGCATGTCTATCTCGCTGTGGATATCAGCTCTCTTGGGAAGGTTTGACGAGGAAGTCGCAGGAGTTTCTAAATCTCCACTAGCTTCATCATCATCGGAGTTTTGTTGCTAGGCTTGAAGAACACTCCTGAGTTATGCCTTATACTTGTACTGTCTTGCTGTATCCCTTTGAACGGTTGCCTTGTCAAGTGGGCACAAACCAACTCCAGCATGTTGCTAGGATTGAAGGAATGGTGCTATATGTTATCCTATATTCGCACTTTCATGCTTCAAAATATTACATATCTATTTACCTAACATGTGATTGTGGTCACAGGTGTACTCTTCAACCCATACAATGTACTGGAGGCAGTGAAGGGAGTGGAGGACTGGTGGAGTGAGGGGGATTACTGGTGCCGAAGAGGAGGACTGGGCTACTGGTTGGCAGTGTCAGAGGAAAAGAGGCGAGAGATCCAGCAGCAGTATGGAGATCCTGATGAGCAGAAGATGAAGCTGATAGAGTGCTGGATGACACACGTCTTTGCCTCATGGCAGTGGCTGAGTCGTGCAGTGGGGAGTATGGGGCAGACCCAGCTAGCCCCTCTCATCTCCTCCTATTATCAACCCACCACTGGTATGGAGTCATTTTTAAAATGCTACATTTTTGTCTTATCGTGGTGGACATGCTTAGTACGAAAATCTAGCCTTTTGCGCTCTGTCGCAGTATGAGTGATGTTCAACAGAGAGCAGATCAAGCCTTAGCTAGTGTCCGAGGCCAGACTCTCCCCAAGAGACTAGACCAAGCCAATAGCTAGCTACATTGTTCGACAGGTTGGAGTAGAATGGTTAGACTGTACCTCTCAAGTCAGCGATTAGTGGTTTATAAAGGACGCGTACTCCTCAATCTAACATGAGGGACAAAGCTGGAATTTTGCGCATACACTAATTTTAGGTTCCGTTATAATTAGCTTCAATGGAATTTGACCTTTAATACTTCATAAGAGGCATGGGCAGTACTTTGATATAGATTTGCAGCACTCCTATTGCACATAACCCCCATTACACTCCACATAACACTTGTGTATTGTTGATTTATGGACCTCCCCTACCCTCACTTTACCCATGACATCACAGTTCTATGATCGTATGGTACATAGGATCCTAATAGAAGTATTTTTTGTTACGATATCATAACTGTTTGTGGATGTATGTCACATGCTACAGGAATGGCCTTCACTCCCTCCAATGTGCTGGGAGCCGTGAGGCCAGTGGAGAACTGGTGGGCCATGGTGGACTGGGGTACAATCTGTTCATCTCAGAGGAGAAGAGGAATGAGATCCAACAAGTATACTCTGATCGTGAGGAGCAGAAGAGACAACTAATACTCTACTGGATGTCCACAGATCCTCTGGCCTCGTGGCGAAGACTCATCAGACAACTTGACGACATGGGACAGAGTCCTGTGGCTGATGCCATTCGAGACTTTGCAGAGCCACTGGCTACAGGTACACCTCACATTGTCTAGCCCAGGGTTATTTTCCTGTGGGGAAGAACTGCATATTTTTAAAACCAGATGAAATAGCCTTACGATTGACAGTGAGATGGGAGATCCCAGTGGTCCCCTCTACGTATGCACCACTGGTGGCTATGTACGTGCAGTATATGCTCTGATTTTTTGGGCTGGGCATGTCACGTGCTGGGTTGATGTCAGTTTCTCACTCTGACATGGGCAGTGTAACTGTGTGGAGAAACACTGGACTAGACACTCATCCTCTGGTAGCATGTACCGTCACCATCACTGCACATGTGTGCAGAGGGTTAATCATGTACGTGGATGGGTGCATGTGAACTGAAAAGCTCACGCCTAAATAAATACAGTGGGTCCCACATAATATCATACCGTTTAATAAAATATCTCGTTTATTATCATACAAACCTGAAATTCAAAAGCATTTCCTGGTCTTTCACATACATTTTACTTCGTTTAATAGAATACGGATAATGTCATATCCCGCCTATTACCATAGAAAAACTTTTGCTTTTTGCCCGCAAATTGGGCATGTGTAATTAGGCATTCTACACGATGAGCTGGAGTTTTGATTCTCTCCACCTGGCTTCATTAGCTTATGTAAACAGCTAGGCTTGATTAGCTTATACGTAGCTATGTATAGGTCAGTCTATACTGTATTGCTGTACTCAGTATACATTGGGCCCTAGATATCCCGCATATTATAATATTTTTTGGATGCACTGTGGGTATGATATTAACTGGGACCCACTTTATTAACCCTCGGCACGCATGCGCAGCGAGGGTTACAGTAGTCGTTCTGTCTGTCGTCTGTCTGTCCGTCTGTCCGTCCGCGCGAGTTCTAGCACTACAGGCTACGAGGCGGCCAATGAGTGGCACCAACGGGTTGTGAACGACGAGAAGATTGATATTAATGTGGCGATTTTCCCGAAACGACTGCGTTCCAGAGATATGGCGTGAAAACAAGCGAAAAAGCCAACGCGCGGTCGATCGCGCACGCGCCCTCTCCTGCAGGCTAGCTATATAGCGCGCACGCGTAATGTCAATTAATCGCCGGAGCATGCGCTTGGTTGTATACGATCCACGGCCTCCTGTCAGTTTTGATCTCTGTTCCCTATGGATAAACGATAAACATGCTGAGCAAGGTATGTTCGCAATAGTTCAGGTGGCGAGCAGTTTGTGGTTGCGGCCTTGCCTTCCCATCTATAAAACGTCTGGCGAGAGCATTGAAACACAGAAGAGCAGATAGATTGAATAAAGCAAATATGAGAGCCTCTGAAACACCTGAGCTATTGCTCTAACCGCTAATGCAACTACCCTGTGTTACGGTGAAACTCGTGTTACTGGCTCTGTCGATGACGCACGGCCCAGCATACAGCGATGCTACAACTCGCTAGTTTACCGCCGAGGGTTTGCACTTTAGTGCTTTTCATTAATAATAAGGAGAAAGAGAAAGGAGGCTGTAAGGTGCTACCTCATACGATTGCATGGGCTTACTAATGCAAGAGTAACAATACATGCATGTGTGAGCCGCCGTGCTCGATGTTAGTGCCACATTACATGTAACATGCGACAGAAACAACAACATTGTATTAAAAAGGAGGACATCATCATTGAAAAATAAACCTGTGGTATAAAACATAGAATTTAAGACAAAATAAAAACATTTCACATTCATAGAAGTAGTGTAGAATAATAAAATGTGGGGCAGCGTCATTTGAGAGTTTAGCTAGCATACACCGTAGGGATAATTGGTGCCTCTAGCCTTGACAACCAGGGACGCTGGGTTAAATAGATCTTTACGCTGCCAAAGGAGCAACACATACCAAATATAAATACACCTCAATAGCGGAGAACCAGATACGCTGCATCAAAGCTTGAAGAATACGAATGGCAACAAGGAAAAGGGAGTGAGCATTATATAGAGAGAACCCCCAGCCAGCGGAATGTATAGGGCTACGCAAGTTTTCACAACCGTAGTCATCGTGCTGTGACTCGTTTGTACAAGAGAGGATGACAAGCATATAACCCACATATACCATCAGAAATGTGACTCTTGAGAAAAACATTGTATTTGTCATCAAGTGGATACATTTAACATACAACTTCTTGAAGCTCTTAACAAGTTTGTTGTATGAAAAGCCCTGTGTATTCAGTCTAGTTGTAATCAACATATTCCTTACTTTAAAGTCCTCATAACTACTGCAACGGATACCTTCAACTTTCATATTAGTATAATGAGCAGTAGCGTGCCTCGTGAGCCTTCCTATGGAGTTTACATACAGTGTACTAGTGAACAATAAGGGTTTAGTTGTACATTTATTTGATGCAGCTATAACTCTACTGCCATAAGGATATGTATGCAACTAAGGCAACCAATATAAAGATGGTAGCTCTTCCATAGCCGATGGAATGCTAATGTTCCACTTCCTCATGTCCATTTAATATGTTTTCTATTAAGCTGTTCTCGACTAATGTTACTGGCGCTATACGTGGAAGGTTGATTCACTTTTAGCAATTTGTTCATAACACATCAACATAGTACTTTTTACGTACTACTGTGCTGTTATTACTCGCCTTATCGCTTCTCACTGCATCTAGGAGTATTGTTTGGATCTTATTCCAATTAATGTTATTCTGTTCCTTATATTATGAAGGCCCCTTTATTAAAAGTCCACGGATATGCTTGTTTTCTGCAATGTAACTACATGTCCAACTGGACTATACACAAGAGCGGAACCAGCACAATTACATGGCATCTCCTTAGAACCAACAGAAAAGTCTATTTCTGATACAACCCTCTTATAAAAACATTACTAGCAATTGAATTGGTATACTGGTAACTAACAGTTGGTGGGGTGTTGCCAATGCATGGTGGAATAGTCGAGAGTACAGGTTTGTTATGTAACAGAGAAGGTAGGTTAACTGTGGAAGAGGATTTTGATGAACCTGTCATTACCAGCTGATTTGTTAAGACTGTTAGTGCCATGTCCAGAAGGTGTATCCTAAAACGTACCAAGTCCCTAAATAGTACCCCTGTACGACTCGGAATATTACCACCCTGTAACAATTGTTCATCTAACACCTTTTGAACTTCGCAATGTTTCTTACGAGGCAGTCCCAATACATACGTACGTAAATATCTAGTGAAGCTTGTTGACCCATTAGAGGCCATTGTGTTGGTAATGTGTACGTTTTGTTTTAGCAAACTGGTCAGTGGCAAGCATGTCCTTGCCTTTCTACCTCGTTACCAAGTTGTTGAGACATGCATAATATACGTACTTGGTTTGGAGTTGGGAGTCTTTGGTGGTTTAATTACCCCGGTCTGCTCCTACCTACATACTGAGTGAGAGTATACTGTGCCATAGCACAGTGGTTTGAGGTTTGCCTTGTGTTGTGTTGTGTTGTAGATTCGAACCCCTACCAGCTGAATTGCCCTGGTACTGTAGCTCAGTTGGTAGAGTGCTCGCCTAGACTGCAGTGTCGTGGGTTCGAATCCCAACCAGGGCAGCTCTTCTTCTTTGAAAAAAAGAGGTGTAGTTGACTTGTTTGCCTTGCCTTGCCTTGCCTTTCTACCTCGTTACCAAGTTGTTGAGACATGTGTATGCAAACAGCTGCCACAATTGTGTGTCCATTTTAACAAGACTTAATTCATGCACCTTGCACCTTGCATCTGACACATCTTCACCCAGGAAAATCACCCTCAGACTACATATCTGAAATACTTTGAGTGCTCTAATACAAGGTCTTACCTGTGAGGGGCAACAGCCCATTGGTTGACATTGGCAATGGCTGTAAAGTGCCAAGTATTGTGTACGTTTTTTTAGCAAACCAGTCAGTGGCCAACATAGTAGCTTTGCTGAACATATATTATAACTGACAAACTGAACATATTGGCGCACTGCTTCTCCCACCAACAGGGCATTTAACTAGGTCAGAGTTAGTCAAAATGGCTTTGTGCTCATCACAACAAATCCTTGCTAAATCTGTAAATGGACACATTAACCCTTGCCACGCATGCACAGCGAGGGTTACAATACTTTGTCTGTGTGTCTGTCTGTC
>CASHTH010002385.1:0-34592 GCA_030341885.1 Geodia barretti | reverse complement strand
ATGAGGAGGGATACAGAGGTGTGTTGGAAAAGGAGGGACTCGAAGAAAAGAGGGAAGGAAGAAACTAGTTCTCTGTATAAGGTCCTTCCTTTAGAGCTGGCCCGTTTTCAGCTTTGAAATGGAGGCCCCACCGACAGCTATACTGGAGCTGACATTGATACGAGGGAGGTAGAGCCACTAATGAATAACAATTACTCTCATACCCGCAGAAGTGGACGTGTGTGGAAATTCTAATCCCTGCAAGAGTTCAGAGCAGTGCGTTAACATAGCAACTGGACCGGAGTTCTACAGTTGCAGTCCAGGCCCCTCTCCCACCAACACACCAACAAGTGAGTTTGCCTAGCCAAGGAATACTTCATGGACTACGGTATTATATGAGGCAGTCTCGGTATTGTATACACGGGCACCTCAGAGTGGGTATCGTATTTCCCTGTTTACCCTTCCAATATAATATGAAACCCCTGTCCTTCCTCTAAACTGAGAGTTTTACATTCCTCCAGCCAAGGCCCCCTCTAAACCAACAAGTTCCACAGGTGTAACAGCTGGAGTTGTGGCCGGCTGTGCTGTTTTGCTCCTTACTCTCTGCATCCTAGTCATCGTCTTCATCCTGGCCCTCAGGAGAAGATTAAACACACAGACTGTTGCCTTTAAAGGTACCCTATATAATATATGACTATATGCCTTCAGTATTGTACATCACGATGTGCAGTGACACATCGTGAAGTGCATTCTTGTGTGGTTGCCTACCTGAAACAGAGGCCACATGGTTGCCATAGGTTCTCATTTCAATAGCTCTTCACCAGAGACATGTTGTGGTGTGTGGTGTTGCTTATCATCGGTGTGTCTCTAATTGATGCACAGGGAGCAGAGATGATAAGAACGGGGACTCGTACAGTCGCGAGTCAGGTCTCGGCGGCCTCATGGACAACCCCATGTATGAGGTCAGCATGAAGGGAACACACCTCCCCCTCGGCAAGAGCTCCTCCCTCGAAATGGGGGTGGAGTATGACGTCGATAACCCTCTCTACATGTTGGGGATTCCAGGAGACCCATCGGGCAACGGGTCAATCCGTGGACACGACTATGACTATGCGACACCAGACGAGGTCCAGCCTACTTCCTTTGTCCCCCTCCTCGGGAAGGAGTTTGAGATGTATGCCGAGCCCGACATTGGCCAGCCACTCTCCCCCGTCCTCTCCTCCCCTTACTCTCACCCTCGCTCCCAGCACCAGTACCAGGAGCCGCCGCCCACTCCACCTCACAAGCCAGGGCCCATCTACGACGATCCACTGTCGTTACCAGAGATCAAAGAGGCCAGCCCCGCTAATTTAGAGAATCACTACGAGACAGCAGAGGATGTGTTGGAAGCAGCAAATGATCCCCAGTACACTATATATGACAGCGAAAAAGAAGAGAACTAGAGTTCTCCCAGGCAGCTCTTTCGTCCTCAAGAATGTCATTTGAACACACAGCCACTATTCATAGATTGCATCATCATTCATAACATAAACGTGCTAAGCACATTGATTCTCTTATGTAAACACAAAGAATTTTCATTACTGTCTGACGGTGTAAGAGGAATGCTCATGTTTCTTGTCAAACATTGTAGGAGGGTAACTTATGAATATCGGAGTCCAAACGTTCACTATCTACAGCTAGTCAAAGCAATCCCTGCACACCACATGCTCCCATGTGTCCTTACCACAACTGGTGGATCTGCTTCACATTGAAAAGTGCATGGAATTAATTCTTGAATGCAACAAACCACCAGAGGGAGTGCGGTTGGAGAGAACATAGCTGTATGTAATGTAGGCCGCCGCGACTTCTGCTATTCTTGGCTCAAGATAGATTAGCAAGAGCTGGAAGTTGGGGCTGGCAGTGTGGCTGGCTCGTAGCTGTATATATACACACATTGTACTGCATAACTTGATGAAATCTATTCCAGCATTGTGTTTTCTTAAGTGTATTATTTTAACACCACCTCAGCTATTCATTGAGGTAGAGTGTAAATGTGATACATAAGACTCCTCCCACTGCAAGAGGTGTTGCTGCCCACTATATATATAATTTCTAGAACCTCCCAACTTTCTCTCAACCAGCCTCAACCCTGGCTTAGTGGGTATCCCATGCACACTTGCACAATACACTCCCCCTGTCCCACAATTCATTGGAGCCTTTGCTGAGTGTACTGCTGCAAAACGCCAAATCATTATTTGCCAGTGAAGCACCTGCTCAATTATTTTCGCAGCCACTGTGAATCCCCTCACAGTCAATATTGTAGTGTGGGGGACGAGTGTTGACTTATCGGGGCGCCAGCGGGGGAGCTGTTTGAGTCATTCATGATCGGAACTGACACACCTGCAGCCCTAAAGACCACCCACCCCTCCTCCACGACAGAAACAGACAGATCCACTGCAGTGACATTGATTTTTTTAAAATTGTAGAAGGTAGTTTTAAAGGTTTCTGCATAAAATTTAAAACTATTCTTAACCCTTAGGATTGAGCTGAATGAAAAGTATATAGCTACTATAGTGTCAGCATGGGATCTCATTGCGTGAGTGCTCAAGAAAAAATAATGTGCATACCACATCATTTCCATCACAGCCATATTTTTCTATGCAAGACAGCTGATGTATTCAACAATTATTATATAGTACTTACCTGCTGCAGATAAAACACCAAGACCTCAACGTCGTAATTTTACGAAGGCCTCGAACGTTATTGCGCATGCGCATTAATAAAAATCCGTTCCAGCACGTGATAATCGTCCAATCAGAATGCAGTATCTTCTCGTAAAGCAGCCCCACCTTCGTTTTCCGCAACAGTCCTGCAGCTTTCTCGCTCCGACCAGTCCTCGAGAAAGACAGCGTCAAAATGATTCGCATAGCAGCCGCAGTGCTAGTCGTTTTTTCGATCGGCAGCTTCATGCCCGTAAGTCAAAAGTCCTTGCGGACGCGCAAATCCGGCGGCGAGTTCATTGATGCATTTTGCATTTGCAGGCTCCCGCGGAGAGCGCGGCGGAGTGGGAGGTGCAGCTCATCCGTTACTACAACCGATACTCCTGGATTTACTACACCGACACCAGCTACTACTACTATAACAGATACGGCTACTGCTGCGACGTCACCTGGTATTATTACAGTAGTTCCTACTGCAGATACTACCAGTGCGACAACTACTTCGACATCTGCATCCGCTCCTACGGCGCATACACCGTAGACACCACTTCCTCCTGTACTTTCGGGCAGAAGCAAACGCCTATTGCCGGGGACGACAGTTTCTCGTTCTCTTCAACATCCATCGGCTTAGGCTCGACCACCATCGACAACCCCATCATTTTCACTTACACCGGCAACACTAGCCCGGTGAGTCCTGATTGATTTGCGCATGCGCGGTGGACACTCGACACCCTGCCGAAAGATGAGTAACCAAGGTTTTTGCTAATAATTACGGTTTAAGTGATGTTTATGATTTGATGATGCAAACTACCAATTTGTCTTTTTCAGTATTACTACCAGCTATTCTACAAGGTGTGGGATGAAGATGGTACCTACGATGCTCTTGTAGACTACAGCTACTCCAACTTCTATTACCCCACCAAGAACTATAACTACTACAACTACATGTATGGCCGCAGTGGAGGCACAAATGTCTACCTCTACGTCCGTCACAAGTGGTACTGCCCAAGCAACTACTACGACACCTACTGCACAAGATACTGTGTCTACACGGACGATTCAACCGGCCATTATACTTGTGATGGCAATGGTTACCCCATCTGTCTGAACGGGTGGACTGGAACCTCCACCTACTGTGTGACTGGTCAGCAACACTTAAAGTTTACAACATCTGTTGAACAAAACTGTTCATTAACCCTGCAGCAATCTGTAGCCAAGGCTGCCATGAAGACTATGGCGGCTGTACCGAGCCCTATACTTGCAAGTATGTAACCTAGCCTAAGCTCTACACTCATAGCGACTGGGCATCATTTCCATACCTTCCAGTTGTATTTCCGGCTGGACCGGTGCCAATTGTACCGAATGTATTCCCAAAGACGGATGCGGTGAGGAAATGTCTACTGGCAGTGTATTAACCTATAGTGGGATGTGTGGGATTTGTAGCCCAGTAGTTATACTTTCACTAATGAGCTTACCAAAGAGAAAAGCTGGGTTCTTGCTCTTTTTAACTTCTGGCTTGTGTAAAACAGTTGTCTTTGTTTAATGCAACAACAGACCCAGTAGGTGGCTACTGCAATCTAGCAGAAGAGTGTTTCTGTAACTTTGGCTATGCTGGAGATACCTGCAGCATTGGTAAGCCATGAGCTAGAGACCAATCCCTGCCATAGTAACATTCTCATATACCCGCCTCCAGACCTATACCCCTGCCAGCGTAATCCCCCCTGCAGTAATAGTGCCACTTGCATAAACAATGGTCTCGGTGACTACCTCTGCCAGTGTCTGGACGGGTATACTGGTAAAAACTGCGACACTGAGATCAATGAGTGTGATCCAAACCCTTGCCAGAACGGCGGGACATGCACAGTAAGTATAAACACTCTCATCAGAAGAAGGAGGCCGTACTTCATTGATTTATCTTTCTCCAGGACCAATTGGCAGATTATGAGTGCACGTGTGTAGATGGTTACACAGGGGACGACTGCGAGGAAGAGGTCAACGAATGCGTCCCCAATCCATGCCACAACGGCGGCGTCTGCATGGTAGGTAGAGAAGCATAGTAGGTGGAGGACTGTATCAAAAACAATACATTTCGCCCGAGTGCAGGACCTACTGAATGGCTTCTCTTGTGTTTGTGGCTATTCGTACACTGGAGAGCTCTGTGACGACACCATCGACTTTTGCGCGGATGATCCATGTCTCAATGGAGGGAGTTGCAATGTGAGTTATTTATTCCTTTTATTTGACCAACCACACTGCCGGTGCCTGCACAGGGCTTTGTTGGAGGGTTCACCTGCCACTGTCCTGTTGGCTTGTTCGGTGATCGCTGCCAAGTGGATCACGACTACTGTGCCAGTGATCCGTGTGTTGAGGGATCCACTTGCCATGTAAGATATTCCTCTCGTGATTTGGTAGCATTTTACCGCTTAACTATATATAGGACGTGGAGGGTGGCTACCAGTGTCAATGTGCAGTAGGATTCACTGGCCAAGATTGTGGCACAAACATCAACGACTGTGAGCCTACCAGCTGTAGTGCCTATGGTGAATGCCACGTGAGTTCATTTCACTCCAGACACGGTTGAGTGTATCAGCTCACTCTCTGTATAATATAGGACCTAGTGGATGGGTTCACGTGCGTCTGTGATCCAGGCTACACCGGAGAAACCTGTGCTATTGACATCGATGACTGTGCAAGTTCTCCTTGCCAGAATGGGGCCACCTGTACCGTGAGTCAAGCCAAAGAGCCTCACTGCCAGAGCACACACATCCCTCTCCATAGGACAAAGTGGACGACTTCCACTGCCTCTGTGAGCATGGCTATGACGGACTAATGTGTGAGAGGGACATCGATGAATGTGACCCGATGCCTTGCCAACACGGTGGAACATGCACCGTGAGTTAAAGATTTTCAGTCTCTTGTCAAAGTGAAATCTTCTTTTCCCACCGTAGGATGGAGTCAACATGTACACATGTGCATGCGAGCCTGGCTATTACGGACAGAGCTGCGAGACAAATGTGAACGAATGCAACACTCATCCCTGTGAAAACGGCGGAAGCTGCATTGTTAGTTCTCCTGCCACACAAATAAAGAGGACCAGAAACTATCTCTCTCATTCTATCTATTTCTGCAGGACGTTGTGAATGGGTACACGTGCAGATGTATTGTAGGCTATACCGGCAACGAATGTCAGGATGACATCAACGAATGTGCCGACTCAGATATCTGTGTCCATGGAACGTGCACGGTACATACAGCACATACTTACAGTTGGTCACCTTTTTCACGATGTCACCTTATTTTTTAGAATACCGAGGGGTCATACACCTGTGAATGTGACACGGGCTTCGAGGGAGATACCTGTGACATAGAGATTGACGAATGCGAATCCGACCCATGTGCCAACGATGGAATCTGCATTGTATGTGTCTCCCACCACACCTCCACATGAGAGGTGACACAGGCAGGGGTAAAGTTCAATGTTTTGCCGTGTGCAGGATGATGAGGGGCGATTCCACTGCATTTGTACTGATGGCTGGGCTCAGCCAGACTGCAGTGAGGAAACTGACGAGTGTGAAGAAGGTCACTTCTGCCAGAATGGAGCTACCTGTATGGTAAGTCACAAGTCCAAGAACGGGTTTTTGTTAATCTCTGTCATCCCTCACAGGATGAGTTTGACGGCTTCAGCTGTACCTGCGCTGTTGGCTGGAGTGGATATATCTGTGCTAACGATGTTGATGAGTGTATTGCCAATCCCTGTGAGAACGGAGGCACCTGCTATGTAGGTTGAGACCGGCTAACCAGAGCCAGTCACTAACCCACTCATTCTGCCCCCCAGAACACCCAGGGAAGCTACACTTGTGGTTGTGCTGCTGGGTTCTCTGGATCGAGGTGTGACGAGGAGCTGGACGAATGCGAATTGGACCCCTGCCAGAATGGAGCCAACTGCTATGTCAGTAGACTATGAACCTTTCTAGTGACTGTATGTGTGTTTTGTGCTGTGTCTACAGGACTTGGTCAATGACTATGGCTGCCACTGTGATCCTGGGTACTCGGGCAAGAACTGCGAAAATGATATCAACGAGTGTGACTCTGTCCCATGTTTCTATGGCGCCACTTGCCAGGTTAAATTGTGTTTTTAGCGATAAAAGAGAGAAACTAAAAAAAGGGGTGTTGCTCTCGTACTGTATGTCGCTGGATGGGATACACTTAGACATGCGTGACTACAATGGGAGGAGATTATATTCATATCCTATGATTACTAGTAGCGGACACTCAGTGGTTGGGGGTCTTCTATAAGAACTAACACGAATTCCGCCAATAGTTGTGAAAAGCTAAAACAAACAGCATGTGACTTACTTGAAGCAGCTCAATCTCAATCGTGATTCTTTACTCTCCTATGAACACACTGCAGGACCTCCTGAATGGGTTCAACTGCACATGTGCTCCAGGATATGTTGGTGGCCAGTGCCAAGTGAATGTGGATGACTGTGTATTGAGGCAACCCTGCCTCAATGGAGGCAGTTGCTATGACCTTGTTGATGACTACCTGTGCGTCTGTCACAATGACTATGCGGTAAGTACCACATGAGCCATTTGACGACACAGGTTGGGCTACATGCTCACGGTGTGTCCTACAGGGCACGGATTGTCAGGTTGATCTGAACACATGTCGCTCCTCTCCCTGCCACAATGGAGGAACTTGCATCAACGGCGACAATGGATTCACCTGCGCCTGCCCAATTGGTTTCCAGATGGACTTTGACTGTCTCTCGGATGTAGACGAGTGCGAACAGGGTCGCTGTAATGCCGCCACATATATCAGCTGCACGGTATGAACCTGTACACCAGTGTTTTTCAGCTGTCTAGACACCTTTCTCTGTTCCCCAGAATCTTGTGGGAAGCTATGATTGTACCTGCAAGCCAGGATTCACGGGCCAGAACTGTGACATTGAGATTGACGAGTGTTTGGATACTCCGTGTTCGAATGGAGGAACTTGCCAGGTGCGGCAGAGTCTCAGCTCGCTTTATATATCAGCTGTGACTGTCTCTCTTGCACACCAACTGCAGGACTTTGTGAATGGCCGACGCTGTATCTGTTCTTTGGGGTGGCAGGGAGATGACTGCTCCAACAATATCAATGACTGTGACCTGGATTTCTGTTCAAACGGAGGCACTTGCATTGTATGTGTTATCACAATTGGTGTGGTCCCCCCGGCTACGCTTCCTCTTCTCCTCGCAGGACGAAGTAAACGGATTCAACTGCAGCTGTGCAATAGGGTTCACAGGCCGGACATGTGACATTAACATCGATGATTGCACCATGAACCCTTGTGAAAACGGCGGCTCGTGTGTGGTATGCCATTTCTTTTTTCTCTGCCTTCTGATAATAGTTTTACGCTTTTTCATTCTGGCTTCTGAACATTTTATTGCTTTATTCCCATAGGACGGAGTGGATTCATACACATGTGCTTGTGCTGAGGGTTTTGAAGGGCCCCACTGTGCGGAAGACGTCAATGAGTGTGAGAGAGACACTCACCTCTGTGAGAACGATGCCACATGTGTCGTAAGTCAAACACCGTACCACATCACCTTGAGGGATATATATACCACTGTGTCTTGTTTGTTGCCAGAACGAGTTTGGAAGCTACACCTGCTACTGCACCCTGCACACCGGTCCATTCTGTACAGAAGACGTTGACGAATGTCTTACCACAGACTTCTGCGCCGTCGGTGGCACATGCACTGTGAGACTCTAGAGATAGATTTGTAAAGGACCTCTTGACTCTGATATTTCTGTGATTCTCTCTAGAACAAGTTTGGAAGCTGGGATTGTGATTGTATGACAGGCTACATGGGAGACAGATGTGAGGAGGATGTTGACGAATGTCTTGACACTCCCTGCGGTGCTGACGGAACATGCACTGTAAGTTCATCTATCCTTTACCACAACCCAGCAATGATGGCTTCTAATGTAACACCTTCACAGAACATGATGGGAGCATATGAGTGTGCGTGCAAGGACGGCGACAAGGGAATGGCCTGCTATGACGACTGCGATCCCAATCCTTGCAAGAACGGAGGAACTTGCACCGTAATAATCACCTATTATTGTAGGGGTACTGGTGTTTCAACGGGTGTCCCCTCTGCAGGACAAAAGTAATGACTACGATTGTACGTGTGTTGACAAGTACACTGGGAGGAATTGCACTGATGACGTCGTAGGTTAGATTCCAACCACATTCTGTCCACGCAGTGTTTCATCTTTCTTCCATTGTTTCTGCAGATGAAACTAGTGCCCAGGTGTCCGCTGCATCTGCTGGTGTTGTTGGAGGTGGAGTGGTTGCAGCTCTGATCGCTATTGTTGTCATAATGGCAATCATCATTTCCATCCTGGTCATCATGAACAAGCGGAAGAAGACCAAGGCTGGCAACGAGCCAGGTATATACTCAACTAGTACAGTTCCTGCTAACTGGAGTCTTTGTTTCTTTTCAGCTTTTGAGTACACCAACATGCCACCGCCCATCAACGTGGGAGACAATCCCATGTACATGGGAGCTGACAAGGTGGGAGCTGGCTCCGGACCCCCCTCCTCCCAGAACACCCTCTCTCGCCAGTTCATGAACCCTCTCTACGACTACGATGAGGATGAAGGTATTACATCAGCCACGAGAGACTGAGAAGACAAGTGTCTTAACTGTACTCCCCCTATCCACCTTGCAGGTGATGCTACTGTTCTCACCAACCCCAAGACCAAGCAATAAACTACACCTCTACCTTTTTGAAACAAGTCGACTTTATTATATTACTTACAATGCATAGTTTTACGTTAGTCGTACTGTATATCTGATATACCAATAGAGCTTGTATTGTATATATATTTCTGGTGCCATAATTATTTTGTTTATACTGAGTCACGAGCACACCTGAAGCCAAGATTTGAGGCAGAGCTGTCTGGAGAGTTCTGGCTCCTAGCTGCACACCTATAGCGGTAGCAGTAATAAGGGTGGCAGATGTAGGACCCTCCTTTCTTGACCTTGTCCTTCCCCGAGGGTGGACCGACAGGGTCGCTCTGGAACTGGTCCGAGTGTCTGATGCTCCACCAGTCACCCACCCACTCCCACACGTTCCCCGCCATATTGAGGAGACCGTAGCTATTTGGCGGGAAAGAGTCAACCGGTGCTGTTCCGATGTACCCGTCCTCTGCCGTGTTCATCTCGGGGAAGTCTCCCTGCCAGATGTTCATCCAGTGTTCACCACGGGGTAAAGCACTGTTACCCCAGGGGAAGAGCCGGTCCTCCAGACCTCCGCGAGCTGCATACTCCCACTCGGCCTCTGTCAGGAGCCTTCCACCAATCCACTCACAGAACCTGACGGCATCGTTCCACGACACGTGGACCACGGGGTGGTCTAGACGATCAGCAGTAACGTCAGAGTCTCCCCCCTCGGGATGTCTCCAGGAGGCCCCCTCCACGGGAAGCCACCAGGGCGCGTTCATGACGGCTTGCGTTATCTCCGACTTGACGGACTCCGAGAGCAGCATCTCCAGCACGAACGAGTTACCGAACGTTTCAGCTTCCGTCACGTAGCCCGTGTCGGAGACGAAGGCCGCGAACTCGGCGTTACTAACCTCGTACCTGTGGATGGAGAAGTCGCTGACTCTCACTCTCCTCGCAGGCCCCTCGCCGTCCTGCGGCAGCACCGGTTTGTCCGTACCCATCACGAATTCTCCTCCGGCGATGCGGACAAACTCATTTTTGACTGTCCTCGGCTCGCTAGCTCTGCCACGATCGCTGTGCTCGCCGTCTTCCTCATCGTTTACCTCCAGCTCTTCCTCTAAGTCGCAGTGCCGCTCATCGCTGCAGTGGCCATTGTCGTCAGCCGTATTTCCCTGGCTCACGGAGACGCAGAGGACGAGAAAGACAGAGCAGACGAAGAGCATCGCGTGTGCGCGGACTACGAACTTGCCCTGCCATGCCATGCCCTCGATCCTAAAAACTGCGCAGGCGCGTAGAAGTTCACATAAAAAAAGTCCAATAAAATTTCGTACATGTTGTGGTGATTGCATTTTCCTACTATTTCTGAGGCATAACAGCTGCCGGGTTGCGCAGCACTAAAATGACAGAGTCTCCACGGAGGAACATCTTTGCAATATTTCTGTCCTTGTTCACAGGCTTTGATTTCTTCTGCCCCTTCCCGGCTCTCGGTGTCTCTGTCCACATTTCCTTCACGTTCTCCAGAACCATGTTGAAGTGTCGGTCAAAGGCCTTCACTCGAGCAAGAAGCTTCCGATTGTTTCGGCAGTTTATTAGAACCTGTACAGGCATGCCACACATACCAGAGGTGTTATATACCCATCACTGTTTTCGCACCTGAGTGTTGTGCTTCACAGCCTGTGTGAGGACAGAGAGTGGGCCAGTTTGGAATTCCTCCTCCTCCTTCTTCCTCCTCTCCTCCTCCGTCAGGTCGCTCTTGGGCTTGTTTCTGGACGTGCGGAGAAAAGGCGCGGGACTCTAAATAAAACCCACCAGCACCGCTTTCTTTTGCAACTCACAGAGACATGATTGCGAGCTCTGGTGTCCAAAGAACGTAGATGCAATAGTTCCCCTAACCAAAAGTAGCCCAGTCTTTTGTACTCTCAATATTCTGCGAAAAAGTCGAGCCCTCGGCCGAAAACGTGACTGCGACGTCAGATCGGCGCATGCGCACAAGCTAACCCGTGGAAGAGATTATGAACGTGCTGTTGTTACTCATCGTGGCGGCGACGGCGCTGCTGCTGGCGGAGGGGAAGGACCAGGAGCTGAGGATCGGAGTGAAGAAGAGGCCAGAGACCTGTGACATGAGGTCTAAGTCAGGAGACAGGCTCTCCATGCACTACACCGTAAGCTCTGCCATGCCTCTGATTCATCTCTTCCACTGCCCCCGCACACCCGGCGAGCATGCAGGGGACGCTGGAGGACGGGACCGAGTTCGACAGCAGTGTACCTCGCAACCAGCCGTTCGAGTTCACTCTAGGCTCCGGCCAGGTCATCAAAGGTGAGGATCATCAATCTATCAATATATCACCTGGCTCGTCCGTTCTCTTTTCAGGTTGGGACCAAGGGCTGCTGAAGTAAGATCTCTTGCCTGACACCGATAGCTTTTGATCTTGGATCATGTGTGTGTTAGTATGTGTGTAGGTGAGAAGAGACGACTGCAAATACCACCTCACTTGGGCTACGGTGATCGAGGGGCTCCCCCCAAAATACCAGGTCCCATTTCTTTTGTTCAGAGGAATTTGATTAATCATTTTTTTTCATGCAGGTGGAGCGACACTAATTTTTGAGGTAGAGCTTCTGAAAATTGACCGCAAATAGATGGTGACTATTGTCGTGATCAGCAAACTGCAATTCTTTTTGCCATTCTCATATAATTACATTTTTGATTTTGGCTCCTCATTGCGCTTAGCGTATTTGAAAAGGACCAAAGGGAGAAGGGTACATATTAGTCTAGGCATGGGGCGGAGGTGGCTATTTTCTGTGCTTTTATTATGCGTGGTCTGTGTATAATAATTTTTTTGTGCACTGACCTTTGTCCTTTTGTGCTGTGGGTGGGGATTCATGGCGAGTGGTGTGGTGTTGTTGGTGAAAACGTCGGTTCTCGTGACAGCTGTGACCGTCATAGGCTGGGGGATCATGAAGACTCTGATTCCTAGTCCAGAGGAGTTCAGAAAGGTGAGCAGTCTGCACGGAGAGTCGCCTCTTGCTGTTGCTGTGCGCGCGCTGTAAAAGCGGCGCATGCGCATACTGTTACCTTGTAACTCCATCCAGGGTTTGTCAGACAGAGAAAGGGAAGAACTGCCAGTCGTTCAAGAGAGAAACCGCCTATTATTCCAGAAACTCGAGGAAACCTCTAAAAGTGCTGAACCATTCTGGAAAAAGTAGCAGCATATAATTATACTGTGAAAATATTTTTTATTTCTCATCGGAAACCAGTGCCTTGCAGTTGTATAATGGCAATAATACTAATAATTCAGAGCTGTGAGATTGTCTTTGTCTCTATTTCGGTCCCTTTTTGCCAGTCTTCTTGAAGTAGACTCTGAGCAGCAGAGCCAGGAAGACCACCAGGACGCCGAGGAAGGACTGCCTGGTGAGGACGTGGTGGTAGAAAATGCAGGACAGGAAGATGCTCATTGCCTGACGGGTCACCATGATGAGAGTGAACACAACAGGACCGAATATTCGGATGGTGTTGAAGATGAAGAGTTGACCGATTGCTGAGCAGACGGAGAGGAGGGCCGCGTGCACCGCAAACTCAGAGTGGAGGAAGAGGAAGTTGAGGCAGGAGAAGAAGACGCCGCGGAACAGGAGAGAGCTGACTGTGAACAGACAAGAGAAGGTGTTTGTGCCAAACATCATCTGAATGGACGAGACCTTGTACGTGGAAAACACCTCTGACTGCCAGTTGGAGCTGAAACTGTCAAATGCCATGTAGCCCAGGAGGATGACGACGCCCGCAAACGTGGTCTCAGTGGAGATGTGGCTGTCGGCTGAGGGGTCTGCTGCTAGGAGAAACAGAGCCACACCCACTGATAGAAGAGCCGCGGTGAGGTACTCGTGCCAGGGGTAGCTCCTCTGGGAGACAATCTTCCCCATGATCATGACGGGGATCACTTTAGAGGCCTTCGCCAGGACCTGCGTGGGGAAGCTGACAAATTTGAGTGCCTCGTACTGGCACCAGCTGCTGAGGGTGTTGGAGATGGATGAGTAAGAGTACTGGTAGAAGGGAGCTCTGTCCCTCGGCTGCTTCGTCAGTCTCAGGTAGATCCCCGCCACGCACAGGGCCAGGATTCTGTTGACAAAGACGAGGAACTGAGAGTCTGTGAATCGCTCGCCGTCATACTCCACTGTCATGACCCTCTCCTGGAGACAATAGTTAACTTTTCATCTGTGCTATATACTGAGCTCGAAATTTCTAGCTCATAGTCATTGAATAGTGACTTCCAATCACGTTTAAAAGGGATCATGCTCGAGATGATGGGGCACCCTCCAATCAAGTCCAGTAATACATACCTGAAGGACTCCCCAGGTGAGGTAAGAGGCTTGGAGCCCCACCACACACACCAGCAGTTTCACCCAGTGCCCAGAGCCTGTTGTCGCCTCTGAGGCTGTCTCCTTGGCCTTGGTCACCGAGGACGAAGCCTTCCCTTCCTCGGCTGTGGCCAGAGCATCCTCATTGACATCGTCTCCAAACACCAGCTGGTGGATGGCAGAGTAGACTGGCCCCTCGCCTAGTAGTGGGTGTGTGGGGAAAATGGAGATCTAAACTGTGGACTATTTTTCTGAGGCCGCTACTTGCAGGAATGGAGAATATTGTATCTCCATATCGCGTGTGAAGGGCTGACCTCTCTGGACGAGAGGGGATTTCTTCCAGTGACGGATGAGGAGAGCCGCAGGGACGAGGATGAGGGCGTAACCGAGGACGTTGAGGAGAAAGCTGCCCAGCCAGTGTTCCTGCACCGCCTCCAGCATGGCAGCTAGCTCTTGTCGGTCAAATGACAAACCCACAGACATATGAGCGGCAATGCTAGCCTCGTACCATCATACTTGGCTAGGCAGGCATGCGATGAAACCTCTCGGATGCGAAACCCCGCTAAGCTGGAGGTGCGCGACAATTAGAATCAACGAAGAAATGGCCGCTGCAGCGAGCTGGGCGGCGAAGCTAAAACTGCACAACCAGAAGCACCCACCGGCTCCAAAGACAGAAGGTAATGCCTACACCTGTCAGATGCATGGAGTCCTAGTGTGTATATGTCTGTAGAGGAACGGAGGAAGGAGGACGAGCGGCTGTTTGAGGAAGAGTACACCAGCCTCAGAGGCGAGGCCGAGAAAAAATACGAACACATTCCCAGGTTCTATTGCAAGGTGGGTCACATGACTCTGGTGTCCACAGGCAGTGGGCTGCCATTGTATTGCTCTGTTCACTATGTCTCAGCCACCTCGCGACGACCAAGTTCTTCAGCAGAAACTGAGGGAAGATGCCAGGTGAGGTCCACCGCTGCTGTGAGTGCAATATTTATTTTTATTCTGCAGAGCTGTGTTTTTGCAGAGGAGGGGCTCAGAACTGATGGACAATGAAGAGCTGACGGTAAGTTGAACCGCATTGCAATCTTGACTGCGTTCCTTGCTCGTGTACTCTCAGAAACTATGGAGCATTCTGGAGGAGAAGCACACTCCTCCTGACCTGGGTACAGACGAACAGGTAAACAAGGGACAGTGGCTGCCTCTCTCTGATGCTCTTTGTGTACCCTGTTCCAGATGATCAGTTACACTGCCTTCCTGAACATCAAAGATCAGGTGTCAGACAAGTGCAAGTGAGCCGTGTTCTTTACATGTCCTCCTCCACAGTCGTATTAACTAACACACACCCTCCTCTCCTTCCATCCTTGCCTCATCCATCACCTCTGCCCCCCTCACTCTCTCTCAGGCCATTCTTCACAGCAGAGGTCTTCACCAAGCTCCTCAGAGATGATCCCTATGGCAGGTTCAGTGCCACCCTGCCCACACACACTAGGGACTCCACAGATACTAGGGGATCTACTGCATGTGTGTAGGGTGTTCCTCTCTCCTTGCAGGGTCTCTGTTTCTCAACTGTTTTCATACATAATGCGCAAAGGTAGGGAAGTTGGCCTGCCTGGCCGGACCATTTGGTGTGTGTGTGTGTGGCTGTGTCTTTTAGTGAAAGACTCAACATGATGTCTATTGATATGTCACAGTGTGGTTACAGCAGACCAGAATAGGACTAAGTCTCTTCGACATACAGGGCCTGGGCTACCTCAAGGAATCGGTGAGTAGTCGGCTTTCCGCACTAGTCCTGGTGTGAGGGGGTGTCCACATACGCTAGTCAATGGATGCATAAATAACTATTTACTACTTGCAGCCAGCCATGTGTGACAGACACATGTACAATGCTCTATTCTGCAGGACCTGGAGAACTATATACTGGAGCTGATACCAACACTGCCACAACTAAACTGTCTTGAAGAGTCTTTCTACTCGTTCTACGTCTGCACTGCAGTCAGGAAGTTCTTCTTTTTCCTCGACCCTCTACGAACAGGTGGGTTTTAGTTCAACTCTGCGTGAAGGTATGTACCGCGGTGCGTGTAGGCGTAACTGCCTGAGTCTCGGTCATATGAATATTGTTACGTCTGTTTGTCAGGACATGTTTTGGTGTGTCATTATCATCCTCCCCCAGGTAAAATCAAGATCCAAGATATATTGGCTTGCGGATTTCTTGACGATCTCCTCGAAGTAAGCCCGGGGTACTAAGGTCAGGTCTTGATTACTGCAGTTAGGTAGTTTCCATACAAGATTACACCCAAGGGGACAAGCGCACACAATGGGCCGTGCTGTTCTGGCAGCTAACACAATGCAATGGTGAAAAGAGGGCATGCAGTGTAATATATTAGGATACAGATGCACACACTCACGCAATACACACAGGTTTACTGTAAGAGAGACATTTTTGGTAGAATGGATCATCTGCATAATATGTGCACCAGCTTGAAAATGTTTTGTGATAAATTGCGCTATATAACCAGTACTGAAAACGACTGGTGGTGTGGGGAGGGTGGAGCTCTCTTTTGGTCTATCTTCGGCTCTTCTTGTATTCCTTAACCATCTTGCCCAGCTCTTCCATAGCTGTGAGTAGCCCGTCGCCCGATACGGCACACGTACCTTGTATGAACCACTGGTGGGTCCGTACGGATGGCAGACCCAGTCTGTTAGCCACCTCCGAAGGCTGGACGGCGCTGGGCAGGTCCTGCTTGTTGGCCAGTACCACCACGGGCACTCCGCGCATCTCGTCCGAGTCCAGAATCCAAAACAGCTCCTCCTTGGCCTCGCTGAGTCGCTCCTTGTCCGCGCTGTCCACCACGTACACCAGGCCCTCCGTGTTGTGGAAATAGTGCTTCCAGAGCGGCCGGATCTTGTCCTGGCCGCCGACGTCCCACACCGTGAACGAGACGCCTTTCACCGGCGTCACCGTCTCTACGTTGAAGCCGATGGTCGGAATGCTGGACACCGCCTCGTTGAGTTTCAACTTGTAGAGGATGGTGGTCTTGCCGGCCGCATCCAGACCCAGCATTAGGATCCGAGCCTCGGATTTGCCCAAGTTCTCCAGCATCCCCTTCAGCTGCGAAATGAAACTCCCCATCTTTTCTCGGAACCCGCTGTGTTTTCTTCTGCTCTTGGCTGCTTTTGCTATAGTTCCTGGGCGGTAGCTGCTTTTTCTAGCCTGCCGTTGGCTGGCAAGACTGCGGTCGACTAGTTTGCGAAGGGCGTTTCGCCGTTGGGAGTTTTGCGTCGACACAATCTGCGTGGCCGCGCGTGCGCACATGAGGGACAATGATTATGCAGCATCACTGTACATTATTCATAGCTGAGAGATGAAGAGCTGTCCAAGGAAAGTCAGGAGACAAACTGGTTCTCTGCCACGTCTTCTCTGAGAGTATACAGTGAGTGAGGAGATGTGTTGCATGAGTGAGCTGACTGGCCATGTTCTCCAGGCCAGTATCTGACGCTAGATGTCGACCATAACGGTATGCTCAGCAGAGGAGAGATAGCCAGGTGAGAGGACCGACCCTTGAGGGGTATACAAAAGACTGATCATTGCCGATACGAAACAGATATGGCTCGGGGAAAATGACGCGAGCGTTTGTGGACAGAATCTTCCAGGAATGCCTGACTTATGAGGGAGAAGTGGTATGTTTTCCACTAACACCCTCCCTACAGTGTGTCCTGCCCTCCATCCACATGTCTCCAGGACTACAAGACATACCTCGACTTTGTTCTGGCGATGGAGAACAAGAAGGAGCCACAGGCAAGTCTCCACAGCCAAGTCAGTCTCCATCATCCTCTGCCTCTCTCCCAGGCCCTCCAGTACCTGTTTCGTCTGCTCGACATTCGAGGACAGGGCTACCTCGACTCATTCACCCTCAACTACTTTTTCAGAGTAAGTGGGAGAGATGTGCCCAATTAGCTCTGATTCCCAGTGAATAAGTTCCTAAGGGTCTCCTTGTGTCCTGGGTTGGCCACCATCAGATAGGCCCCATGGCAACGTGCAGAAATCCTGATTTGTTCTCATTACTCGATGCAGTTCGGATTTCGACTAGTGTGTTGCCTTATCTCCTACGCCACTGTCTCCCTGCTCTGATTCCCAGGCTATTCAGGAGATGATGAAGACACACGGACAGGAACAAGTCAACTTTGAAGACATTAGAGTGAGAGCCACATATCTGAGGAGTGGGCCCAGTTGCGTAATTTGTGTTTCCAAATTACCTGGTGGTATTACATAACACAGTTGCGTAAGGATGGGAATTAACGATCTGGGGAGTTAGCCTCAGTTATGTAACACCTGTGTTTTTCAAATGCAAATTAACCCCCTTGCCTGTGATTAAATACTAATACAACTGTACGTGTGTGTGTAGGACGAGATATATGACATGGTCAAGCCAGCCCAGCCCCTGTGCATAACTCTTCAAGATCTCATCAACAGGTGTATAAACATTGCCTGCCAAACCTGACATAACTATGTGTCATCTCTGTGTGCCTCTCATCTCAGTGGGCAGGGGGAGACAGTGGTGGGAATCCTCTCAGACCTTAGTGGGTTCTGGGCATACGAGAACAGAGAGGTCCTCCTGGCAGAGAACCAGGAGGGCGGGGCTGGGTGATCACATGATAGTCATGTGACTAATCTAACGTATTCCCCTTCTAACACACCACATCTTTTGCTCATTTTCATTCCAACGTTTTCTGACAATATTATATTTGATCACTCCACTCGCTCGTTGTTACACACAAAGTTGTACGACAAATTGCTCTGTGTCAACATGGAATGTTTGTGATGCAGTGTTGCTTCAGCTTCAATGTAGACGGAACAATCTGTTTGTCAGGTGCATGTCGTCAGTATAGCTGGGAATGGAGGAGGGGAATTAAATTATGTGGAGAGACTCAAAAACATTATACAGGTGTAACTTTGTTCGGTACGATGGGTCTGTGCAACATGCTCATGCAACATGTGGTGTAAACCAGTTTACCCACACAGATTGAGACGTTCCCTCACAAAACAAAGTGTGTTGGGCTAAGATAAAGCTGTTGACTGACTTTGTCATGGGGCTGTTGATGTGTGGCAGGCGACGAGGTTGTCTGTGGGACCAGGAGGGAGGAGCGGCGAAACCAGTGCCCCATTTGGGAGGACTGTGACGCACACAGTGGCCCTGAGAGGGGAACATCTGTCTCAGTGTTGACCACTCCTCACAGCGAGAGGAATGAGCCGACGCAAACACTCCACTCTCTTCCTCGGCTCGTGAGAAAGACTTCAGTGGGGCCTCGGATGGAGGGACCCAGTGCTCTGGGACCGAGGAGAGACTTGGCTGGGGCTGCGCAAGGAACTTGTGTCTCGGGACGGGAGCCGTTGCCCTGAGGTTGTCAGGGGTGTACCATCTGTTGACCCACACCAACTGGCTGCATCTGTCTCGAGCCGGGAGCTGTGCGGACCAAGTGTGCCTGCTGTAGCCTGAGTAGCAGCGACGCCGAGGAACTGTCTCCTCTACTTCCATCCTCTCCAGGCTGGAGGAGAAACAGTTCCTCTCAAGGACACACACACACACACACATATAGAGGTGTCTTACCTTCACCTCTATGTATACAGCGTCACAATGGTGGACTGGTGGACTGGTGGACTGAGGAAAGCCGCACACACTTTATTTGTGTGTTTCTAGGGTTACGACCGTAATGATTTACGTCCGTGTCGCATTCCAGTGGAATTAGCTGCCGTGTGGTGCAGCAGTGTGTGTGGTGTGTGTGCATGTACGTGCCTGGTTTATAGTTCAGGTGGACTCGTGAGGATGGCCGAGGCAGGCGAGGGAGAGCCCAAGAGGTGTCCCTGCGGTTTCTGGGGGTGAGTTGGAATCCTCCCGCCGCCGTTTCTCTCCCCTGAATGGAGCGAAACTTACGGCCGTTTCTCTCCCTCCTCCCGTGTAGATCGCCCCAGACTAACAACTTGTGCTCCAAGTGCTACAAAGGCAAGTTTGTACCTGTGCCCATTATCTAGTAACTACGCGTTTTAGGTACTCAACTGGCCCGTTATAAACCGGCAGTGAAAAGACGTGTGTGTGTCTGTTCCCTAGAGTGTCAGCAGCAAAGGAAAGAAGTGGCGAGCGCGAGCGGCGACAAGAACGCCACCCAACTATTGACACAGTATGATCTACTCTCCGGGGGACTGGGGAGCAGCAGAACAGGCTCAGTGGAGATCAGGGAACCCCAGGAAGATCAGAACGAGGGGGAAAATGAGGGGCCAACCAGTGAGACAGAAGCTGACAGAATGGTAAGAAATGAGTGTATGTGGAGACCAGAAATTACCAACTGTTACTGTTTATGATCTCATCACCTGGCGAGCAGTTCAGGAAAAGGGTTAATGACATTCCAATCATTCCGTACAGAACAAAGAGAAGGAGGACGATGCAGGCAATTTTCTCCCGGGTGACTTGCCAGATCAGAGGAATCGCAAGCGGTGCTGGAGCTGCAAGGCCAAGTTGGAGCTGGCTCAGCGGTCGCTGGGGGAGTGCAAGTGTGGTAAGAGGCACATGTTCCCTGGTCCGTGTTCTCACCCCTTTCCTCTTTTCACGAGAGCATATGTAAACACAGCCAGAGAAAAAGGGACGAGTGAGACCAGTGCTTTCAGTTTCTGATTGCCTGGAGACATTCGCTCACTTTTAACTCCCTCTCTACCTTTAGCTCTACTATTAGTCAATTCATGGGAAGCGGTGTGTTTGATGGTTTCACATCACCTTCTACAGGCTATGTATTTTGTTTCCTTCACCGGTTACCGGAGCAGCACCAGTGTGCATACGACCACAAGGAGGGAGGGAGGCAGGAGGCACTCAAGACCATGGTCCCTGCCTCCAAGAAAAAGTTTGGGAGATCATTTCACCGCATGGACTCCAGACCAGAGCAGTAGCCACACCCACATACATGCCTCACACTTCTGGTTTTTGTGTTCCGTTTGATTCTGACTCACCAACTCCTACAACACTTTGCATCTGTACACTTCACTATTGTACTTGGATGAGTATTGTTATTGCCTGCCTGCCTGGATGGACTTTGTTTGCTGAGAGAGGGGCAGAGTCCTCCATGCTTGTATTACCTCGCCATAAGTAACACTAACACATCACAGGATTGATACATACATCCCATGGCCGCAGTTAATGTTACATCCCATGAGTGAAGGGCTCTAAGTCATGGCTGTCATATTATGATGATGATGATGACTAGGCAAGCCACCCACACACACTAAGAGTTCTTCCAGTCTCTCAGATCTCTCTCCTTGGCATCGTGGACTCCTGCCAGAGTACACGTCCAATAAAACGCTGCATTGTGTGTGTGTGTGGCCAGTTGGATTGAGGTGTGTGTTGTGATTGTGGTGATGGGGTTATTACTCAAAGACTCTTTGTGCAAAGGGAAGTGTAGCCTACCTACCGTCTAGGGCTTTAGGGTGGTGGTCTCGCATCCATTTACGGTAATCTGCACATGAGTCAGTAGAATACAGAGTCACATGAGTAGAATACAGTCACATGAGTAGAATACAGAGTCACATCATCAACCAATGCACCAATGGATTGAGGAAGATATAGGTATGTGTGACCTTGGCTGGAGTTGAGCTTCTTCCACTGCAGATATGAGCCAGTAATGGCCGCCATCTCCACAGCTACAACTCCATACACCACAGCCCACTTGCCCACTCTCGTCAGAGGCATTACGTAAACGCGTGGGAAACGGGGCGTGGTTTACCCCGCCCACTAGCTGCGCACCAATTAGAATCGCCGCCGGACAATGGCGTTCAAGCTGCAGGACTTCGGAAAGGTGATTCTACCTGTTTTAGATGTCATGTTTATAGTCTCTATGGACGTGTAGACAACGTGGCGGGCAGTGGGACTGTTGTTCGTTCTCCTGCCGTTCTCCAGCTGCCTGTTCTACTGGTGTCGGAGTACCAACAGTCTGGGTGAGAGCAGCAACCTCTTGTCTCTCTCATATCATTCCTCCTCCTCTCTCTCCGTCTCCTTCAGCTCTCTCCTCCTTTGCCTACCTCACCCTCTTCAACATTGGAAGGTCAGTTGCCATATTGAGAGGATGTTTCCTGACCTCTGACCCCACTCAGTCTGCTGACCTGTGCTCTGTCTGTCTTGGTCTCAAAGCAGCAGCCTACTCCCAAGTTCTCTTATGGGTACTTACATACATTCTCTTGTAATACATCAGAAGCCTATTCTTTTGCAGTAGATCCATGAAGCCCGTTGGTACCATAATTTATCATGTCCACAAGTTTACATTTGTTTGAGGACTATATACCAAGATGATATCGTTGCACTGGCACCATACCTCCTCAGGTTGATTTGTGTGTCTGTGTTGATTGCGTTAGGTTGGAGAGACTGAACGTTCTGGCCGTGTTCTCCACCACCATCATCCTCATCCTGGCTGGCCTCAATCAGATCAAACTGTGGTATGCCTCCATCTCTCTCTCTCACAACCCGTGGAGGTGAGCCAGCTGTCTTCCACTGCAGCTCCGAAAGACTGTTTGACCCTCCACAAGTCTCCACGTTAGCCATCTCTCCTCTTCCCTCTTATTCCTCTGTTCTCTTCTTTTTGAGCTTTTTTTCATTTTCTTCCACTTTTTTTTTAATTCCCAGTTGTCCTCTCTCTCCTGCTCCAGAGACAACATGTTGCTGGCAGTGGTTCTCGGGCTGACACTGCACCTGACAGTGATGTTGATGGTTGACAATAAACCTCTGGCGCATGCTGCTCATGGTATATACCTACGGTCTCTCTCACTCCTCAATAATCTCTTCTTCATTCTCCTCAGCTGCCACTCCTAACTGGCTACAGAGCATGTTGAATGATGTGGGACATAGGTCAGTAGGAACTTATCCATTCTCATGCACATTTTTCTTGGGTTACTATCAATAATTTTGTAAAAGTTTACAGATTTGTGCTGTTTTAGACACGTTTCTACTGTTTCTCTGGTGGTTCATCATGTCTTGCAGTGTTGGTAGCATGTTCCCTGGTCTGGGCCATCTCCTGCTGCTGAGACTCAACCCAATCTCTCTCCTGGCACTGGGGCAGAGTCTCTCCGTCCTCACGGCCAAGATCTTCATCGACTTTGAGTGAGTCTCTGTCTCCTCTCTTCCTACACGTACCTCTGTGTACTGGCGGTACCCCCAGTGAGCTGTATCTGGCTGATGTGGCTGGAGCCCTCTTCAACACAGCTCTCATCTGTGGCACGATGCTTCCTCTCTCCATCTACTGCGGCAAGATATTACTCCAGGTACAAACCATACTATCTCCCTTTACTCCTTATCTTGTCCTGTTTTTTACCCTCTTACTCCCTCACCAGACGGCACCTGAGCATTTACTACCACTTCTGGACAAGTCCCTGAGGGAGGTGTGTGTGTGTGTGTAAGAGAAACACATGCCCCTGTCAATGTGTGCGATGGTTTTCAGGTGTCAGCTCTAGATGGAGTGTTGGAGCTGAAGGGAGAACACTTCTGGACTATAGCATTTGGCAGCTACGTGAGTACACGTGTATACCACTATAATAATACAGCTCCTTCCCTGAGTCCCCTATTCAGTGTGTATACACTGCATGAACCTCTATAGGCTGGGTCGGTACATGTGAGGGTGCGGAGAGAAGCTGATGAACAGGTGAGTCCATTAGCGTTGAGAACACACTTTCACACAAATCTACATCTGCTAGTTTGCTCGGCTTGTTTCACAGCACTTAGAGGGCATTGTACACGTCCAGCTTTTGTGAATCAAAAAATAAACTGCGAGAATTTAATTAGACAGAGTCTATAAACTAAATGTAGGGTTCAGGCAGACTTGTTTGCACAATCATTTGTATGTTGGATGTTGTGTGTTTACAGGAGGTGCTGTCACAGGTCCACTCCTGCCTCTCCAGTCAGATCAACGACCTCACTGTACAGGTGGTGAAAGACGACCTCATCATTCCCACAGCCCCACCCACTAACATTCCAGTGGGTGTGGTCTCCCCCACCCTCCCATGCCCACCTCCTCACCAGACTCACTCTCACTCTCACTCACACTCACACTCTCATGCAACACCTCACAGTGTTGTGGTCAATCTGTAAAAAATTTACGAATCCAACAAATTTTGGTGAGCAATAGAGTCGTGGGGACTGACACCATAGGTGCCGGGTTCGAATCCTCGATCCCTCGCTAAAGTGTCAGGTGGTCCAGAGCATTGGCTGGGAACAGCTCTGGTTCCTCCCCTTACCCACAAATCTACCACTGACCCACGTTTCTCAAAGGGCAGCGTACAGTTCGGCATAGCACTGCGTCCGTAGACGTCTGTCTGGAGAGATGAAGGGCTGGGCGTTTTTTTACATTTTTTTCAACCCTAGGTTTTTTTTTGCACTAAACAATCCACAGGTAATACGAAAATTAATAGAGAGATGAAAGGTTGGCAATTTTTCTACCTTATATAATTTTTTGGCCTCAAACAGAAATGGGCTGGCCATTTTTTTCAACCTATTGAAAATAATCCATGGAAATAGTGCATAACATGCTGTTCTATGGTCAAGACCATCAATTGTGGTGGTGCTATACTACCACTATATAGTGTGCCGAGGGTTTGCACTTTAGTGCTTTTCATTCATGATGTCATTATGACAAAAGATCATCTAAAATGTCGTCCAATTCGTCTTTAGTTGGGATTAGAGAAGGTTCAATAGCAGGCACCAGAGAAGGAGGGGTAGGCGATGATGATGATATAGGACTAGGTGGAGGCAGTGTGGCACCAGAGGAATCATTACGTGGGTGTGATTTCACGCCAGCAGGAGGAGAAAGAGAATCTGTAGAGAAATGTGGAGGAAGAGAGTCCAGACCAGGAGGAAGTGGGTGTGGTCTTTGCCGAGAGCTAGAGAGCAGGAGAGAGTCCAAACCAGAATCAGATCGTACGTCGGCACAGGTTTGCTGAGCCTCAGTCCCCAGCGACGGCTGCTGCCTACCAACAATAGTCTTTTCAGGTGTTCTGAAATCAAATGATTGTTTCGCAGTGTCTTTGGCTCTGGAGAGGAGAGATTTTACTACGTCTTGACCCCCAGGGACAAGGTCACGAGGGGGTGGAGTCTGCTCGAATGAGGCCCCACCCACCTCAAGATCTGTCTCATTCACTCCATACTGCTCCAGTAACTGAGGTGAGAGGTCAAGTCTCACATGTACTGGCAGGTCACTCAGACTCTCTGCAAATTCCGCCACGCCCAGAGAGAGAAATCCCCTCTCTCCCTCTATCTCTGTCCCCCAGTGGGTGTCCTTTCCCTCCTCTGTCCCCCAGTGGGTGTTCTGGGGAGCAAGGGGAAGATCTAGCAGCTGAACCAGCCTCTGCTGCAGCTGCTCCTCTGTCTCTGGAGAGAAGGTCGACACCTCCTCATCACCTGGAAAGGTAGTGAGCAATAAGAGAGGGAGGGGCACAATGACTTACTGCGATCGTATCTGTCCCAGTTGCTTGCCAGCTTTCTACGTGAATACTTCCTTGAATCTTCAGACCTGCTGTCTCCCTGAACATGGTGGTCAGCAGCCTTCTCCACTGCCAGACCAGAGACAGGACTCCCATCTCTCTTTTCCTCTCTTCTCGCCCCACCCTGCTGCTGTGGTGCCTTGTTCTGCAGGGCTGAGCTCTCTGAGTGCTCTTCCTTCTTCCCTCCTCCTTCGCTCTGAGTCCGTCCCTTGGCCTCGAAATGTTTCTTCTTGAACTGAGAACTTCTCTTCTTCTGACGTTGACTGTGAGCCATGCTGTTTTTTGTTTAACCCTTTCCTCACTCGATCCCGCAAACAAGGGGTTAACGGTAAAATTCTCTTCCACGAGATCGATGGAGATCCGAAACGAGGTGTCCTTTCAGCTGGAGGGGTTGCGGCCGGCCCAGCTCTGCGCCCTGCCCGCCCAGGGCTCCATAGTGGTAGTGGGCTCCGCGGAGGAGCTCCAGTGTCTGGATCTTACTTCCAGAACACTACTGAACACCACGAGTAAGACACGCACTCTAACTTCTGTTTCCTCTAGTATTATACACTATGCTAAGTCAATCCGTGGCTGTTCAATTGTTTTTGTGATACTGTAGTGTGATGTGCATTCTGAAAAAAGAACGTGTTGATATTTACACTCCTGTCTTTTCTCTCAGGACCCGAGCCAGCTCCGTCGCGACTACTCTGCTGTCACCACGAGAGATCAGGGAAGCTGGTGATGGTGGGAGGAGGGAGACTGGGAGCCCGGGGACCCATTGGAGGCTCCATGATGATAAAGACTCTTCTCCAGCCAGCCAGAGAGGATATGGAGGACTCCGTCTCCATAGAGCTTTCTCTCTCGGAGGCAAGACCTGCATTTTGCTCTATTCTTCATTCTGCATCAAACACAATTCATTTTCGAACTAGGCAGAGGTGTTGTGGACTGAGCTGGAGAGGCAAGTCCTCCCCAGGAACTCTGACCTTCCAGCTGGGGCCAACAGCAAGCAGCTGACCTCCAGACTCGCCTCTGTTACCGCCCAGCTAGCCAGAGAGGTTCGCAGAGCCCTCGACAGAGAAGGCAAACAACCAGCAAACAAGGTACGTGTACTTTTCTGAGTTAGACAAAGATTTTCTAGTATCTCTCTCCGTTTCCAGTGGTGTACTGTGTCGTTTGAAGGTCCAGTTCAGCAGCTGTTTTCCCTCTTCGAACATCTCCTGAATCGACTCCGGGCAGTCCGGAGCCAAGGATCCTACACTTGCCCCTCCTCCTCTGCCACTCCATCTCCGGCCCTGCCTGTACTGGCAGCCGTCTGTCTCAGGCTCCGCCTCCTGCACCCTGACCTCTGCTCTCCGCTGCAGCAGCTGGCCGAGGGACGAGAGATGAAGGAACAGAAGCTGGCAAACTGCGAGGCAGTCCGGAGACTTAGCCTCAAGAGATGGCCTCACAAGGACTACCTGTACGTCACCACCCACTCTTGTCTGTCTGTGTGTGTGTTTGTGTACGTGTGTGTGTATGCATGCATCCGTTTCTGCATGTGCATGGTTTCACATCAGTTCTCCTTACCTCTCTTCCATTTCTCTTTCTCTCTCTCCTCTCTCTCTTCACTTCTCTGTTCTCTCTTCTCTCTCTCTCCCTCTCAGGTGGGCAGCTCCGTCAGCCATGGCGGAGGCAGGTTTCTTCCAGGTGGCCAACAACCCACCTCACCTGGCCACGTCAGCTGTGTTCAAGGGAGACAGAGTGACCTGTTTTGCCTGTCACGTCTACCTGTATAACTGGGAACCTCACGATGAGCCGTGGTCCGAACATGAGAGACACGCCTTCCAGTGCCCCTTCATGAGAGGAGACCCTACTGAGAATGTTCCCCTCGAGGGTATGTCCCTGCTCGTTACCAGGGGCGATAGAGAATAATGGGAGGAATAGCTAGTGTTTGCAAACAGCGAGACTGTAAAACCAGTTTTTCACGGTTGACTACATGTCAGTCATTATTGTGAGATACTAAGTTGAGAATTACCTCCACTGTCTGCTTTCTTGTGAATGCAAGAACAGCTATATATACATGAGATTGAATTCTGTGTTAATGAATAGTCTCTCTCTGACCATACGTATTCCTCCCTCTCTCTCTGACCATACGTACATATTCCTCCCTCTCTCTCTGACCATACGTATTCCTCCCTCTCTCTGACCAATTCCTCCCTCTCTCTCCCTGGCTGTCCTCTACCAGTGACTGAAGGGAGTCATCCAGCTGTACAGGTAACTGCTGAGTCGGCAGACGAAATTACGACCATCGCTGTCTCGCCACATTCCAACCTGGTTGCCGTGGCTACCAGACTAGGCATCCTGAGTATCTGGGACATCGGTGGGAGTCTGTGTATCCTGGTACGTCGTCATAGTAACGTGGGGGGCACCCTATGTACATAATTATGTGACATAATATATTGTTTACAAACACATGATTTATTGTTGGACTTCCTTCCCTGATATCCAATCAGCTTTCATGATGTTGTAACAAATGATGATCTAATTTGTGGTGATGTAATACCTGATGATGTCATTCTCCCCCTAGCCTCATGCACAGCTGAGACTGGAGAGGAAGTCCCTTCAATCAGTGTTGCAGGCCCACTACCCCAGAGACAGAGCTCCTGAGGAGATAAGCAGTTTCTCAATCACCTCTCTCTCCCTCCTCTCCTTCCCCGACGTCTCCCCCAGCACCCTCATCACCGCACTCACCTCCACCACTCTCTCAGGCTCCACCCACTCATTTATCCTCGTCCACTCCGTGTTGGCTCCGCCCCCTGCCCCCCAGGACCCTCTGACCCCCACTCCACAAGAGGCTGACCCCTCGCAACTGATTCCCCTGCTGGAGCATGACAAGTTGTTTAACCTTGACCCCTCCCCGTCCACTCCTCCCCTCCTCTCCCACCTCACCACCGGCACAGATGACACTCACGGCACACACCGAGGTGGCTCCCTCACTCTCCTCTCCCTCCTCCCCATCTCCACCCTCCTCCCCGATCTCCATGGCAACCTGGAGGTGTGGCAGACACACCCACTGCCTACCTCGAGATTGCTGGCAGTGTATGTTGGAAGGCCACGCCCACCTAGTTCCACAGAGGTCAAAGATGATATAAATGATGGTCCATTTGGGTGTCTGATGATGTTGAAATGTAATGAGGCAGAAGAAGGGGGTGTGTCTTCTGTGCCTGAGGTGAGACGAGTGACAATGGCGGAAGAGGAGGGCATAGTGGACATGTGTCACGTTGCCATGGGAGACAGCGGTGCCATGAGAGAGACGTTGGTTGTCGTGACAACAGGGGGAGATTTTCAAATTCTAGACGTGAACTCACTACAGGTTAGGAGATCATAGGAAATGTATATGTAAAATTTTATTGAGGGTGGAGCTTTACAAATTAAGAAGAAAAAAGATTGTTGGTCCAGCTTACAACAGAACCTGTTCAAAAGTAATCTGCTCTGATAAAAAATGTGACATGTTCTGCAGGTGATGGCTGTTCACATGTCAGCTGGTGGGTGTGGCTTCACTCTCTGCACCGCTTGGAGTTCTTCCACTGGCAGCTGGGTTGCCGTGGCAACCAGAGAGGGGAGTATGGAGGTTGTGAGGGTGTGTAGAGTGGGGGGAGGAGGAGCAGGGGGAGAAATTCAAGTGTCACTCATCAGCCAAAGTAAGACACGGTCTCTAAACACCCAATGTTTGGAGAGTTGAGCAGATTTTAGATAATGTACTCATGGTTGCTGCAGAGTGTGAGATGGAGAGGTTGAGTTGTCCTCTGTTGGATCAGCTCCTCTCACTGACAGAGACCTCGCCAGTGGGTGTGGTCTTCTCCGCCCCCTCCCCTCCGCAGTGGCGGGAGATCAGTCTCCAGCAGTTCCATCGCAAGGTCCCCACCCACATGCACAGTGGGCGGGGCTCTGGAGACCACACCCACCACACCCGGGTGTGGCAGTATCTCCCTCCCTCTTCTTCCACCACCCGACCAATCAGGTGAAGTCTCAATGTAGTCAGAAATTTGTCAAAGTTGCATTGTGGATTGCACAATAACTCAGTTTCTTCCTGACATTTTGCGCAAGTTTATTGATAACTCATCTTTTGCTACTCAGTGGTGACTTTACATTTGAGGTGTGTCTGCCATCTGCCTGTCCTCCGCTGGGTTGTGTGAGTGTCTGTCTGTCTCTGCCGGCGCCTCGATGTATTGGAGACTCAGCAACCCTCTCCCTCCTCCTTCCTCTCCCTCATCATCGTGACGGAGGAGAGGCGACAGATGAGAGGAGGACCGAAGCTCTGTGTGGACCCATCTCCCTCAGACCTCTGGTTGATGTGACTGGCTGTGTTGTACAGGTGAGAGGGCATCTCCTCCAACAGCACTAACATGGGACGTTGTGCTATGGCAATAGCTGTACATAATAATTAAAAATCCTGCAAATTTCAAAAATAGGCTGTAGGGATGGTGTAACTAGAAAGGGAGACAAGATACGGATGGGATACATGAAGCATGGTCAACGAACAGATTTGAGCACGCTGACACCCCCGACCCCATCACACAATCCCTATCTTTTTGCCTAGGTGAAGTATTAAACCTTCACCAATAATATGTATATGGTCAAATTGAAAGTCTTTGCAGTTCCAGTAGTTGTTTGCTGTTCCTTGCAGGTTTCCCTTGCCCATCCTCTCCTCCTCTCCTCTCCTCCACCCTCCCTCCTCCTGAAACTACAACACTTGTTCCCCACCGACTATTCCAGCGTCGTCATGGCAACTGCCGAGGCCCACACACCTACACTGACCAAAGTGATCCGTCGTCGTGGTTACATGACAAGGCATGTGGGGGGAGGACCCTATCGACTACAGCAGCAAACGAGTGGGAGGAGTCGAGCAGTTCCTGACCAGTGTTACCTCGGTCTCTCACTCTTCCCTCTCTCCCTGGAGGGAGATGGTGCCACAGATCAGGACAACATGGCTGCCAATCGGGACACGATGGTGGATAATCAGGACAAGAAGGATGCCTCGGATCAGGACAACATGGCTGCCAATCGGGACACGATGGTGGATAATCAGGACAAGAAGGATGCCTCGGATCAGGACAGAATGGCTGGCAATCAAGAGGAGGAGAATGTCGCAAATCAGGATAAACTAACAACCGACCAGGACACTAATTATTCCTCAGTTGAGGACAGAGACCCTAGTCCTGGTGCGGTGAAACTCTCCATGACAGACCTGCTGAGACTGAAAGACAGCAGAGACTTTGTTCTAAACCTGGTTCTGGGAGCCTGTCGGTACCGGGTGGTGAGTCAGGAGATGGTGACCCTGCCACAGTCCCTGCAGACGTTGGTGGAGGGTGCAGGGAGGGAGGGAGGGAGGGAGGTACAGGTGAGGAGTCTCAGACTGCTGTGCTGGCTGAGTCGTCTACTGGCTGCAGCCCCAGAGAGGGAGGAGGTAGAGACTGTGAGGGAAGCAGTGAGTCAGCTTCTCCTCTCTCTCCTCCATGCCTGTTTCCTGACCAGCCACACCCGCCAGACAGCTCACTACTGCTCCAGACTTCTCGTCTCTCTCTTCAGGTCTGTCTGTGTGCAACTGTAGGGGGCTGCATACCGGAATTTTGGCAGTGAAAAAAACAGGTTAATGAGTGAGAAACTCGTTGGTAAGTAAATGGGGTTTTAATTCCACATCTCCTCTTTCCACCAAACATAACTATGTGTGGCATATGTAGTGTTTCATTCTCAACACAATCTTTCCTCTATTTCTTCCTCCGTACCATCTCGCTGACCACAGTGGAGAGGAACTGCCGCAGAGCTCAGCCGACTTCACTCACAGTCTCCTGCGTTCCTTCCCTCTCCTCATCCCTCTCCTCCCCCTCGCACCCTCCGCCGCCTGCGCCCAGTGGCTCCTCAGACTCGTCTCCATGGTAACAGGAAGGTCACATGATTGTCATGTGATCCTGCAGCAGTGTCTGGTGGTACTAGTGGAGTTGGCCAGACAGCTAGAGGCAAAGGGTGGAGCTCTTTCTCAGCAACTCCATGCCAAGTGAGTCTTGTAGCTAGACAATGTACCATGGTTTCCCGAGAACAACAATGATTTACCATTAATCTTCCTCTGTAAATAGTTATTCCATGTGCAATGGTGAAAATTCCGAGAACATGGTTTTTGATGAATGGTTTGGGGTTTTCGGAGTGTTATCCTTCAAAAATTACTGAGTGGTTCACTGATGATGAACAATAATTTTTGTGTTCCTCTCTCACCAGCTATGTCCACGATGCGTCGGTTCTGGATCAATGGCTGTTCGACGTTCCTCTCTCCTACTACCAGAGGTCCAGTGTCCCCCTCGCCTCGCTCGCTGACAAGACCACACCCACCCCTGTACCCCATCCCGCTCAACCCTCCCTCGCTCCCCCATTCCCTCATCCCTATGGCTACGCACACCCAGCTGGTGCCACACCCCCTCCTCCGCAAACTTCCTCACTTCTCAGGTCCTTCCTCGGGGGCACCCCCCGGGGGGCCAAACTCCACCCCCCAGAACGGAGGTTCGTCCCCACAGGTCGTTGTTACCGACAAGAAGCACCACACAATATACGACGCTGAGCTCAAACTGCTCCTCGGGCCCCCGGCTTCCTCACCAGACGCCATCCGAAACATGCTCGCCGAGTTCCCTCCATTTCACCACGGGTCCTTCCTCCTCTACCCCCAGCGAGGTCTTCTAGAGACACTCCCTCTGGAGTACTCCTGTTACTCCGTTACTCCAGATGCCAGCGTCCGAGAGCCAATGTATCGCAGTCTCCATTCCCTCTCCTCTCCCTCCTCCTCCTCCTCCTCCTCTCCATCTCTGAAGTCAGAGAAGACGAAAACCTCGGGCTACTTTTACCCAACGTCTCCAAGTACATTCCCCTCCTCTCACTCCTCCTCCCTGTCCTACAGGACACCCCACCCCTGTCCTAACGACCTCGTTAAGTCGGAGATTATCCCGCGAGAACTGGTGTTGGTGATAGACTCCCTCCAGTCGGGGAAGGTGTATTCTGCGGTGCTGCAGTTCAACCAGCCGGTATACCTGACCGACCTGAGCATCTCCACCAATGCAGCGGTGGGTTGTGTGAGTGTGGAGGTGTGGAGAGGGGAGGGAGGGGAGGGGAGAGCGGTGCGGGTGGCTCAGTCCACTGAGATTCAGGAGAGGAACCTCATGTTGGGGAACATCAGCCCACCTCCTCTCTGCCAGTTTATCAGGGTGAGTAGTCATCACTCTGTCAAGTTAACAAATTGTGTTATCTCTCTGTCGGTGTACAGGTGACCTACACGGGAAGACTGGGAGCTGCGAGAGAGAGAGCCCAGGTGTTCCTCGGAGCCTACTACGGCGTCCCTCTCCTGACCCCCCAAGACCCCCAGGGGCCACAAATTCTGCCCCCTATAGAGCAGGTCCTGCTCTCCAGGTATCAGGAGACGAGACAAGACCTTGTGTCGGCCCTGAAGACCGCTGGCGAGGATCCTCACGACAAGGAACGCATTAGGGAGAAGTACCAGGCGTGTTTCCTGGCACAAACAAGGCTCGCAAGACTCAGACACTACATGAGAGCCGTGGGGGAAGCCCCTAGCGTAATTGGCGGGGTGTTCAGTCTTCAGGAAGCAGCTGCCGCAGTGGACTACTCATCTCTGTCTCGGAGCCAGATGTACCGACTGGCTGGTTGCCTGGTGAACACTGTGTTGATCCTGGCTGGTCCCGGGGAAGAGAGACAGGGGGACACCGCTGTTTTTACTGGTAACAAACGACAATATTAACGTACAATGTTTGGCTGAAATACTCCTCATTGTTTGCACTGTGGAAACATCGGACAATACTTCGTTACTCAATTCCTGTATGAAGTGAATCGTGGTTTTGGATGTGCTCCAAACAATTCGTAACAATTTTTGTGTAGAAGATACTATAGATGCTGTCTCCTGCACTTGTTGTGTCCGCAGCTCCCCTGGCTGGAGACCAGCTGCCTCACGTGACAGAGGAGGAGTGCCGGCTGCTCTTCTCCTCTTTCTGTGTCCACGGCGTCCTGAGAGTCCAGGCCAGGGCCTGCGCCCTCCTCCTGCGGCTGTGTGGGGCACAGCCTTGGTGGGGGGAGATGGTCGTCTCCACTGCCTCCGGATCCTTTCCCCCTCCCTCCCCCCTCCCCCCCCTCCCCTTCCCTTCTCTCCCCCCCCCTCCCCTCCCCCCCCCTCCCCCCCCCCTCTGGGCCTCCCCCCCCTCCCCCCCCCGTTCCCCCCCCCCCGTCTTTTCCTCCCGCTCCCCCCCCTCTCAACGCCATCTCCTCCCCCCCCCCCTCCCCGCAACAAAACACCTCCTTCAACAAGAAAAGGTGGGGAGGGGTGTATATATCACTGTATTCACCTGATTTCCTCTCTCTCTCTCCGTCCTCTCTATCCAGAGTGTTGCTGCAGCTGTCAGCTCTTTGTCAGAGAAGTTCGCACCACAGTTCGGTCATCACCAGTCTCCTCCACACCCTCTCCTCCCTCCTCCCTCCCTCCCCCACCCCCACCGCTGACCCACAGCTACGCTGCCTTCTCCTCCTCCTCAGCCACGTGTGGAGAGCCACCTCTCGCTCTCCACAACTCCAGCAATCCACACTCCCACACAACACACCAACAAAGATCCTCATCTCTTTAGCACAACAAACCACACCGACTCCTGTACCTGATGGGTATCTGAGAGATCCAGGAAGCCAACGCTAGAATTGGGCGAAGGAGGTCTGCCACACTCTGCATTCTCCCCTACAGCTGCGACACGTCCCTGCAACCCACTCAGCACCACACTATGTGACGACATACGACGAGCGCTCGTCGCATCTGCTCACATGACGTCCTCCCTATCAAAGATGAGAGACTGGCTCCAGCTCGAATGTCTGCAAGTAAGTAACATATCACTTTAATAAACGCTCTCGGCCTGGCGCGTCTCAATGTGGAATTACACTGCGTTCGCCACATATTGGTTCGGTCATTACTTCATCTGTGTCGCTGTCATGCTCAGGTACTGTTCCTCACGATACCCACTGCCTGGTAAGTATTATGACATGTGTACACCCCATGTATACGCACACTGATGCACAACTGTAAGGATCCCGTTCTCTGGTTGTTTACAGCTGTGTTCATCCTGACTGAGTTGTCGCTCGCCCCCTACCTGCTCGTCCCTCCCTCCGCACGTGCTCACAATCTCACACTTCTCCCTCCACCGCACTCATCTCCCCTCTCCTTCCGCACCGCGCCCTAGCGAACGAGCTCGCAACCAGCGTGGGCGTGTGCAGGCAATATCTGGATGGTGATGTCTCTGTGCATTTGGTCACGCGGGCTCCCCTGTGGAGTGGGGAGGAGAGGGGAGCGGTCGCAGGTGGAG